>VZRO01002270.1:1627703-1651680 GCA_013397915.1 Daphoenositta chrysoptera
GGAGCCCGCCCGGCCCGGCCCGGCCCGGCCCGGCCCGGCCGGAGGAGCTGCTCCCTGCTCCGGCAGCGGCGTCGCCGAGCCCGGAGACCTCCGGCGGGGGGAGCGGCGTTACGAGCGGGCTCTTCTCTGCCTTGCAGGGGCGGCCGTCCGGCGGGAGGGAGCCCTGAGCCGAGCCCCCGGCCAGGGAAGGAGCGAAAATGGACATCTCGCAGCTTCCCAGTGCACGTATTTTCCTTTGTCAGTAAGTAATTCCGCTCGGTAGGCTTTTGGAAATAACTTTTTTAAAGTCGTATTGTCACCTTTAACTGCAGGGTGTTATCAAGTGCTTGTTTTGCGCCAGCTTAAAACAATATCGTCCTTATTCACCTTTCTCTGCAGGGATACGGGGCTTCTGCTGATCCTGATGGAAGTTGTGCTGTCAGCTGTCAAAGTGGACGCTGTAAGTTAAACGTCTTATGACTTTTACTGAGGAGAGAAGAGGAGGAAAAAGCAGTTTCCTTGGTACCAATAAGTGAGGAACTGCGTTTTCCTTGCCAGATGGCTTATCTATCTTTCTATTAAAAGGAACAACTAACAAATCATTTCTGTAAGCCTCACAGACTGCTGCCTTCAACAAAATTATGTTCAGCAGAGAAGCATAATGCTCCAAGTGTCAGGTTGTTTGAAGTATTCCACTGTTAATTTTGCTCAAATTGGGCAATTCGTTAAAGCGATAGTGAAACAAACTCAACAACTTGTTTATTTCTGTAAGAAAAGCACCAAAAATGCAGTGCTATAGATACCAACAAGTACTTAGGTAAAGTTAACCTGCAGGTGAAATGTCTTCAGTTACATACGAACCTTATCTAAGGACTGTGAAGCTTATTTCTACACGTCAGAGTTTATAAACAGATTGTTGTTTAAGTTGTATTGTTAAATCCAAAAATAGGTGTTATGAGCTATATAGGTGGTTGCAGGTATCAAACTTGAGTTGTTGATGTAAACCGAAGTTACTAAACTCCTGCATCACTGCCACACGGATGCAAAAGACATGAGAGATACTGTACAGGAGAGTGTAACATTTACCTGTTACAAAGCTTAGTGAGTGTATTGGAAAGATTATCATTAATGGGAATAGATTTTGGATCAGGCCTGAAAATAGAAGACTGAAGTTGGTAAGGCTTGGCTTGTGGCTGCACTTATTGGTCAGCCACAAGTGTGAGTAAGGTTCATTGGTCATGTTCTAGCGGGACCTTGATTACATTTTTTCAAAAGCTATCCTACTTATATTTTAATCCTACTGTCTGCAACTTTATGACTTTGCACTCCATATAGATGTGTGATGACAGGCCACATCTTTGTGGTGAGATGGCATACTGTGTTAAGGAATGGGAGGTACTAGGGCTTTTGCAGCAGGTGTTGTGACACACGATAATCCTGCACTCCAGCTGCAGTTGGCATGTTGCGCTTGCCCGTCAGTCTGCGTGGATAGTTGATCTCTCCCCATCATGCCTGAGCAAGAGCTGTCAGGCTGGGGACCCACAGCCCTGTGGGAGGGAACAGGAGCGAGGACCTTAAGTGTCATGTGCTGCTTGTCTTTGCCTCATTTAGATACAAACATTGTTCTGCTGCATAGTGCTGAATGGATGATAAAATTACCACGTGCTACTGAAACCAGAGCAGGCTGGTGATACTGCGAATGTTTTATGCCCAGTAATGATATCACTGGGATCAGTTGACATGAACCAGTGGCATTATGACCCTCCTTTTATGAAGTTGTGTTGTAGTGTGCATAGCATGATAGCTGAGTTCTAGCTATAGCATGGACTAATTAATTTTCTTTCAAATTCTTATAGTAGACTGCAGGCTGTGGTGTTAAAGTAGAGGTATACTGAACAGGTGTTCAAGGTATCTCAGACTGCATCAATGGATGCAGTCTGATTATGGCTGCTTGAATCTCCTCCACATGCTGGTTTTCCCAGAGAATCTTGAAAAAGTAAATTGGCTTGGTTGAAGGTCTAATTTCCCAGATTTAGTGGTTCCTAAGGTGGTGGCTATGTAGGAGATGAAACACCCCAGTGAATGTGAGTGGGGAAGTCTGGTCATGTTTCCATGAAAAATTGAGCTGCACTGCCACCAAAATATTTATCCTATTTTCCACTCATATGCTGCTTCCTTCCCTTGGCCGGCCCAGGTCTTTCTGTAGTTGTGTGGTGAACTGAATTGGAAAATTCCTTGTTTATACTAATCACTACCCCAAAGGAGAAGAGGGGTGAGAGCTAACTTTATCCTGGGTCACATCATCACTTGTATTCATAGAAACCTGGGCTGGCATGGGATTGGAAGCAGGCAGCTGGGGGTGGGAGGAGGGTTGGGCTTGCTCCTTGCAGTGACAGCTCTGGTTAAATATGTTTGCAAAGTGACAAAGTGGGTGTCTGTGGGAAGCAGCAGCACCTGAATAATTGCCAGGGTTGCTGGCAGTCATACTCTTTATATTGTAATCCTGTTTGTCACACTGACTCTTCTCCTATTTGTTACACAGATCAACGTGCTAATGTTATAAAGTGTTTTATTAGCTTGAATTTAAAAAATCTGCTATGGATTATTAGAGTCTGTAGGACCAGGTCTTAAAAGTCATTGTTCTGCCTGTAATGCTGACTTTGACAGCCATATATATGTGAATGAGTTACAGCTGCTGGACATAAGTGGTATTGAATGAGAAAAATTGCACATAGGAAGAAATTGGAGGGAGTTTAAGGAAAGGCCAGGGAAGAGGGAGAGAGAAAGAGCGGAACTCACAGAAAGAGAGTTTGACTAAATGTGTTGTCTGGCAGGCTGCTGCTGGCTGTTAGGGAGACGGATGTTTCTCAGCAGAAAAAGAAATGAGAGGAAGAAAAAGAAAGAGGATGTTTAGGATATCAGAGAACTGGGAGTGAAAAAAAATGGTGTCTCTGGCAAGAGAAGAGGATGCTGGTTGCCGACTTGAAGAACTAAGGAAGAGAAGTCTTTGAATGGAAGTGCCAGGACAGACAGCCAAATGGAGTGGATCAGGCGCAGTTATCATTAGCACTCTTTGGCGTACACTGCATAGTGATGTTCAAGACTTCAAATAACTTTGGAACTACTCTGAATTGTAGATTTAAGAATTCAGATGGCTTAAATAAAATTAGGTAGTATTAACTACCTGAAGTTCAAGCAAGTTTACAGATTTCTTCTCCCTTTCTGTCCCTGCAAATATATTGCATCAAAAATATAGTTCTTGGGGGTTTTTTGTTTTTTTTTTTTCTCTTCAGAGACAATGTATCTTCTGCTAATGCTGACTTTTTTTTCTTTTGTCTCCCCCAAAGCACACTTTTCCCTAAGTAGTTTTGTAACATTTGATTACTTTATTGGTGCCCTCTTAGTATGTTTTTTAAACTGCGTCTAACAAAAAATAATTTTTTCCAAGTTATATTCAGGTGGGAGCAATAGCATCCCAGTAAAGAAGGAAATAACTGTCAGATTAAAGAAAGAAAATTGAGAGAGAATAACTTTGAATAACATTTGTAAAAATAACAGCAAGTAACAGATCACAACTGTCATTTTAAAAGGAGACCATGTATAGATATATAGAAAGAAAACAGTTGAAGTAGTGCATGAGATATAATTCTCTTCACTTCTGTGAGATTGTAAGGGGATATATCAAGGGGGATGTCATCTAAGTGGGCGAAGCAATAATTTTTTAAAAGAGAAAATAAAACCAACAGTACTATGTACTACTTCTGTTGGTTTCATAGTGAAGTTAGATTGCTGATGTGGGTGCCTAAGTTATTGCTCTAAGTTAAAATGTGTCAATGCTCTGGTCTATCTAACATCCAGGTTTTCCCAGATGTGTCCTGTTTTATTCCATCTGGAAAGCTTTGTCTGGTTGAAACAGGAGGACTTTTTACGTTAACACAGGATTTCCAGGCTGAAAGAAGCCAGGGTGGAGTAATCACTTGGCCCATCCTGCTTAATGCGTCCACTGTAAATGTAGGCACTGGGATCACAGTGGGAAAAATGTGATAGGGCAGGCAGACTGCCCAGGTGACCTATTTATGAGGCATCAATCTGACGTATTGATTTCATCTGCCACGTTACTTACTTAGTGCATGCAAAGTGAATCCACCTCTTCCTGGAAATACCAAGCTCCCTACCTGTGGGCTGCTTCAGAAACAGCCTAGGACATTCCTCAAAAAGCTACATTGCAATTGTAATTTAGAACAACTTCATTTGAGCTATGTCCATACTGGCAGACATGGCTTATTTATGTCTGATTGGGTAAGTGTACAATTGGGCTCATCTTTGAGTAAGAGTGGTGTTCCATAAGAAAATCAGACAGAATAATCATACCTTGAAAAAATTGCTAGCATTTTGGGGACCCTCCTAGCCCATGTGATTCCTTTATTCAAAATTTCTTTGAACCCTGTAAGAATTATTGGGTAGTTTAGAAAGGACTCTTTCTAAGTTCAGTCATGGAGCTGACAGGAAGGGGCAGCTCTCTTAAAAAACGATGAGAAATCCTGAATGAAGGAGGTGGCAGCTGCCTAAGGCAGGGCCACTCATTTTCACTGACATCGAAGCCATGTCTTGGTCTGGCAGTGGTGTTTCAATGATGAGGGTCACAGAGTTTGTGTCATGTTGTAGATGGGCAGCAGGATGGCTGCTCAAGTGGGAATTTGTGTTTTTTTCAAGAGCCATGACTTCTCCCATCAGCGTCATATGATGCCAGACAGACAAACACATTCACAGCCAGTATTGCACACATGGAGATGTAGTCACGGTTGATAGTTTTAAATTCCTTATTTTTGGTCCCTGCTTTCTTGTGTGCTGTTTGCTCCATTCATCAGTAAGAAAGTTTCTTAAATGTCTCTTTTTCTTGTTACTCTTCAAGTTCTTCCTTGAAATTCTTTTTTTCTGCCATGCCTATGAAACTGATACCGATTCTACTTTATTAATTAATCATTCTTTCTTGAAAGATTTCTTTAAGAGTCATTTGTGCTATATCTGTGTGGAAAAATTTGGAGAGTCTATTCTTTGTATACAGTCATATCCTGTATATCACAGAACTGATTCAAGTTATTCATGCAAGGACAAGACAGGTTATACCAAAAGCAAAATATTTTATCTCCCTGAAGTTAGTGATGATGAGGAGGAGGTTCTTGTGTGTGTGTATGTTTTTTAAACTCTCTGTGCAAAGTCACATATAGGTTCTTTACTCACTTTTTCTTCTTCATAGATCAGAATTATGCTCAAAGAATATTTACTATAATATCTTCAAGTTAATACTATTTTGTTGAGTTATTAACTGGCATATCAAATAGTCATGCTGCACTTGGTAGCAGAATAGACAGAGTTCTGTCAGCTTCCCAGAATTCTCAGAGTTAAAATGTTGATACTGAGAGACAAGAACCTGACAAAGTAAACTGTCATGAAATAAAATTATCTTGCTGGTTTTTTCACCTGACTCTGAAAGTAGCTGAAGCAGTTTCAGAAATTCAGCATTGCTCTTCCTTGAGCTTTTAAAGTAGGACATCTGAGTTCTATTATGTAGTGATTTTACCACAGGAAGCCCTTATGCATTATGGTACTAAACCTACCCTGTTATTTTTTTAATTTTGCACAGGTCCAAATATATTTGCCTTACCCAAAATGTAAAGCTGCATTGTGGCTTATTCAGTTATACTACAAGCAAACACATTTGTTATAAATATTTTAATTCAGCAGTTGAGAGCACATGTTGTATTAGTGTTGGGGTTTTTTTGCAGTAATGCATTTCTTGTTTGAGACCAGATTATTCTTAATAAGTTCTTTGCTTTTGTTTTGACAATGCAAAAATTGGCCAAGGAGTGGAACGTTCTTCGTAATATATTATAATGATCCAAGATCTTCAGAGAGTTCAATGTTAATTTAGTAGCTTACATCGTTTTGCCTAAGAAGGCAGCTTATCTTCTCGTGCCTTGCTTTATTCGCAGTACCCTGTTGGCTCCTAAGAAGTAAAAAGCACAGTGAAATTTGCAGTATTTCCTGGTATTTATCAACAGTTATTTTCTTTAAAATGGCAGCACCTAGTTCATAGCAGCAGTTGACTCAGCTCACAGTGAAAGTATGTGATCTTTATCATGCAGACATTTCTGAGTGACCACGGACCAACTTATTGGTTTCCGCGTGCCCTGTTTTGTCCCTTTGGAATCTGAAGATGCTGATTTGATGCAAAGGTAGCTCCTTGTTTTCACACCCTAGAAACAACATGTAGCAAGGAAAAAGCTCTCACAGTTCATGAGCAAACTTGCATTTGTGTGATTAATTTGCCCTACTTCAGCAGAATCATGTTTCTGTTGCAGTTTCCCCTCTTTGACAGTCACAGTGTTTGACTAGGCTCTGCATCTTCTAAACACACCTGGTTTTGTGCTGTGTTTCAGTTTCTGCCTTTATTTTGTGCTCCCGGGAATGAGGGCTGATGCGGATGCGGTTTGCCCAGCGGCACAGTGGGCTGCTGCTCCGTGTGGGCAGGGGGGCCAGGAGGCATGAGACCACCGACAGGGTGGGGAGGTGGGCAGGACCCTCACCCTCCAGCGGGTCCGGGTGGTCACCGCGAGCAGACACAGCCCCGGAGGGCAGGGCAGGGCCGTGGGGATGGAGACAGGCAGAGGCCAGGCTGGGGTAGTGGCCCTGAGGTGGAGGAGGTCGGGGTAGCCTGGCACAGGCACGGCTGCCCGGAGGTCAGGCCGCACCGCGGCCCGGCATTCAGCCCGAGATCCCAGGCTGCTGGCAGGCCAAGGGGGAAGCCCCACTTCTCACAGCCCTTTTCCCACACAGCTCATTTCACACCGCTCTGGGAGCACAGCTGCACCCGGGGCTGGCCCTGCGCCCGGTGAGCGGGCCCGGGGCTCCCTTGGGGTCGATGGGGGAGCGAGCCTGAGGCAGAGGCAGCCAGCAGGTCCTGGTGCAGCCCAGCTGGCTGCGGGGAGGCCGGAAAGCTGGAAAAGCAGATGTGCAAGTTTAAAATTTGTGTCAATTTTAGGCAAATCAGCATGTTTTAGGAGGGCTGGAACAGAATTTAAAAATTAACCAGAGCCTTCCATATGAATTAAAAGGGCAGCATCATTTGGTATATCGCTCCAGGAACAATTCCTCAACAGGGGACTTTTTGTCAAGAAAACCCCCTGATTTCCAATAAAAATTTACTAATGAGTTCTATTTTTATTTTAGAAACACGAGATCAGAAGAACATTTAGATCATATCAGTTACCAAGGATGCATGCTTACTGGGATATTTCAGGCGTCCTATTTATTTGTAAATGATCCCAGCCTTTATTTTGAAGTAGCTTTCTGAAGTTAGCAAGTAAAGATCATTCAGATAAATAGAGCTTGGCTTATTTTTGGCAGGTCCTAGCTACAGATCCTACCCACACCTCTTCTCACCACTGGATGATGGAGCCAAATAATAAATTCTTTATTCCAAGTATACTTTTCCTTTATAGCTCACCAGATTTTTAAAGGTTCTTTGCGGACCAAAATTACTTGAATATATAATCAGGCTGTATACAGAAAAAAATGCCGGGCAAAGAGAAATATTTTGGATACAGTGCATTTGTTTTGTTCTGCAGTCTGGGTTTTTTGGGGGTTTTGGTGGTTTTTTTGTCGTCTTCTAGTTTGTGTCATTACAAAACAACTAATTGCCTCAGGTTTAAGCCTTGCCACAAAGCACAGCTCTGAGCTCATGAGTTTTTATATCCAACTGAACTCCGGGAGCTTGTGTACCTGCCATCAGTGCCTGAGGAGTGTGGCTGCCCTTCTGTCCATCCTCTGGAGGCTGCAGCTCCTGGCTCAACACAGAGCTGACCCCCTTGCTGCACACCCTGGCCTCCTGTGGAAACGCAGGCTTGGAAACAAAACTACTGTTCATCAGAGATAAAAATAAGGAAAAAAGGCATCTGTACAAATTGTCAATTGTCTGCCTGTACTGCATGGGTCTCCACTGTCAGGTCCTGCCCATGCTTGCTGTGCCTTGCAGCTGTGGGGAGCAGAATCATTTTCCAAGGCAGGGATGGGAAACTGGGAAAACTTCTCAGGCCTTCCCTGTTGCACTCATGTGCGTCTTGCTCTCAGCAAAGCGTTGGCTCCTGCTGCTCCATCTGTGCAGTCCCTGGGCATGCTGCATATGGATGAAGAAAGGCATTCCCACATTCAAGCTGCAGCCTCCCTGACCCCGTGTAATTGATGTTGAGACACCTGGTCTGAGTCTCGCGGCATCCTGAACACATGTACCGAGACCCCAGGGTGCAATTCCGGGAGGAGAGCGGAGCTGCTTACGAGGGCTGCCAGAGTGTCCTGGGCTGAGCCTCGGCTAAGGGAGTGGGCAGAAAGGAATGCCGCTCCCGCGCAGGGCTGGGAATAGCCGCTGGGGCCACGGAGCATGGGAAGCCTGCATATCTCCCCAAGCCGGCAGCCAGAGAAACAGTCTGCTGGAAGCAGCCCAAACGTCTCTGCGTGAAACTTAGAAAATCTGAAGTGACACTGGCTGGAAGAAGGAAGTGAATGGGGAAATGTAAGCATTTTCCTCACGGTGTAGGGCTCAGGCTAGGTTTCCACCAGGTGCTTTGCAGGTTTGTGGTAAGAATAGGCGTGAAGAAGTCTGTGTAAAGTTGTCCAAATCTTCTGTCCTCTGTACATGCCCACAAGGTTTCCAGCACATCTGTTATCTCTTAACTCACTAAGGCATACAGGCTGCTTCCTCTCTGGCTGTGTCCCTTACAGTAAACCGCAGAGTCCCAGGTGTATTCTCTGCCTTGTGGTCAGTTGGCACAGTCTGTCCATGTCCATAACAGCAATAGCCTCCTTAGTTTCCAAAACAGGGTGGCCCCTTAGAGACTGCCTGTGTTCCTTACATTATGCTGACTCCTGCATCATGGCCAAAACTGTCTTTGCAGGCAAAGCAAGCAAAAGCTTCCTAGCCCAAGGTACAGGCA
This sequence comes from Daphoenositta chrysoptera, assembly GCA_013397915.1. Classification (NCBI taxonomy): domain Eukaryota; kingdom Metazoa; phylum Chordata; class Aves; order Passeriformes; genus Daphoenositta; species Daphoenositta chrysoptera. The sequence goes on from VZRO01002270.1 coordinate 1,636,673, forward strand.
TTGGTGAGACCATGCTGACAGCTAAATAGTTCAGCTGCTCAGGCTGTGGAGCACAGGGCTCCTTAATACATTAGTATAGATATGGAACGTGTGTGCCTCAGAATGTGACATTGACTGGCTCAAATCAGGGCCCACTCTCATTTCTCATATGCATCACGGTATTGGGGAGTTTTACCTGAGTAAGGATGGAATAAAATGACTGAGCAGCACTTTCACCCATTTGAATAGGAAATTTGTGCCAAGGAAGACCCAAACCCCTGTCGATAGTTTTGTTTTAAGCTTTATGTGATGATTCATGGCATTATCGTGCCCTATCTGTTGATATCTACTTCATATAAGCAAAATAAAGGACGAAAATAAGAATATAAGAAGGTGTGAACGGCAACTGGCCACAAGTTGATTTGCAAAAGCAGAGGTATGGATGAACTATTTACTTGTCCTCTTTGTCATGCCTAAGTGTTAGGAAAAGTAGTCCTTCCCAAGGAAAGGAGAGTGACTAGAATATGTAGCAAGCAAATGGCTTCATACTTGCTTTCTGGTGGCTTATGTCAAACTGTTCTGGAGAGTGTCAACCCCGCAGTGCATCTTCTTCAACTGCCCTACTCCCCAGGGAGATTTTCCATGGAATGATTGGGTGAGGGGCATGGCAAAAAGGTGCTCTTTTACCTTGTGGTTTTAGAATGCAGTCAAGGACAGGTGGGTAGTAGAAGGTAGGGATTGAAATTGTCCTCATTTGATGTGAACTGGTCTTTATCAATTGTCAGTCACAATGCCAGCTTCCAGTGTAGGTTTCCTTCTTAGTTTTCTATTCCACTCCTTTCCCATGGCAAGAGTTTTTATTTCTTTGTAAATCTTCCTGCTGTAGCTATTAAGCTACTGATACTGCCTTAAAAAAAAAAAAAAANAGCTTTTGCCTCTGTCTTAGAGAATATGGAGAGAACTTCTTGGGACTTCATTCATCCCTTCAGTGACCCAGGGGCTAAAAGGATAAAACTTTCTTTTGAGTAAACAGACTTAATTAGACTCAGAGTGAAATATGGTACTGTTCCTACACATCAAACCATCTATACCAGAATCCCTTTTAAAAAATGATTATTTAAATAAACTTATATGGTTGATGGACTGGGAAAAATCCAGGAAAAAAACTATATTTCTCTTTAATATTTATTTCCTTTTATGAATTTATGCCATCAAATTGAGTTCCAAACATCTTATATCATCCATGCAATGCATGATCTGCCCAACACTGATCTGATTGTTTCTGTTTAAGAGGGGAAACTTTAAACTGTCCTTGTTGTTACTTGCTCATAATAATTGTTTTTGTGTCTTCAAGGGGATAATATAGTAGCCATTCCTCAAGAAAATGTTACCTCTGCTTTTACAACTCTAATCTCTTGCTTGAGGTTTGTATTGTCCTTAGGGACACAGTATCACATGGAGTCACAAGTGAGTAGAAGGGTGATTAGTAAGGTAGCTTGAGGCTGTATCATAAATCACTTTGAAGATTGGGACTGTAGTCTTGACTTTGTCTGAGTAAGGAATCCTGTGAGCCCTACAGCAACATGCTTGCATGATCCTGCGCTGCTTTGTGCTTTGAACCAACTGGTCTGTTTTTTTCCAATGAAAAACATACAGCAGTTACTATGACCAAATCACAGGCAGCCAGAAACATCGTACTGGCATGTTGGGAGCTCTTTGTGTATAGAATCCAGTTTCCATGAGATGGATTCCATGAGGCTTGTCAGCTGCAGTGGAAGTATACTGTCTCAAATTAGGGTTGATGTAATTTTTACTACTTCTTCAAGGTATTTAATTTTCATTCAACGTGATTTCCATGTTAGTCATGTATCATTCACTGACTTCCACAAAGCCAGTAACATGTGTAAACAAGGAGAGAGGAACTGAAGTGCAGTCATCATGCCTTATGAATGAGGGGTAGACTGAGATCCGCCCTGGACATGTGTTCTTAGACTTGAGGCTACTCATCTTTCATTAGGCTCTAAAATAAATGTTCCATTAAGACAAGGACACCTAACTTCATAGAATAGCATAATTAATTTGGGAGACCAAAGCTCATCCTCCTCAGGAAAAAAAGGGATATGAAAATGCACTTGCCAAGTAGTTTCACTACTTAGCCTGCAGATACAGTCTGTGGAGAGATTACAGTGCTGCATGCAGGTAATGGGCAGCCCCATTCCCCTGTGCAGAAACTCCACAAACCCATTTATGTACATACAGGAAAAGCAGGATTTTTTTTATTTAACAGAGGGACAGGGACCATCCTAAAACTACTTGACTCTCATCTAAGGATCCTGCAATGCAGCCTTTCTGTAAATATTAATTTAGTCTTTTCTTTGAGGAAAGTCCTATTCCTCAGCAGCTGAGAAGCCAGGCCTGAGACCATTCTTTGTCTTTTTGTGGTCAGATTGACATGAAGTTGTTTCAGCTGCAAAAATCTTGCTGTTTAATCTCAGAAATTCTACTGTATCTTCCTATTTCCAAGTTTGTCTATTGTCAAAAGTGAGTAGTTTTTCTAAAAAAGGGCATGGGAAAATGGTGAATTAAAATAAAAGTGGAAGGTTGTTGCTCGCTTTTTTTTTTTCCTTGGATAAAAGACCAACTCAGTTTTGCCAGAAATTCTTTTTGCAAGAAATTTCCTTTTTTTAATGGCACTTTAGAACCAAATGTAATTTTAGGTAGTCTGGTTAGCCTTTGAAGAGAGTCTTGTTAGTAACGTCAGCTGTCCCAGCATCTTTCAAATGAGCAACGAATACAAAGACTGTGCTCCAGAGCACAAGCAGGAAAGACTTCTGACCTTTTGATCTGATGATCTGTTCCCAAAATCTCTGCATGTCCAAAAGCAGCAAGACAAATACCAGAAGACTTGGAGACTTGAGGAAAGGGGAAGCTCCAGCATTTCACAAACAGAAGAAGAGAGCAGCTCCCTGAGGAGTCCAGCTGCAGCACAGAGCTTGCAACTGAGGCTGAGAGACCTGGAAATGGGGGCTGCTGTGAACTCCTGTAGCTCTCCTTCAAGCATAAGTATCAGACTGTCCATCAGCTTCTACAACAGCAGAGCTGCATGGACTCTCTTAAAAATTGTCAGTCTTCCAGCACCTATAGGAGGCCTAAGAGAGCTGAAGACAGACTTTATCAGGACAAGTAGTGACAGGACAGGGGGAATGGCTTTAAACTGAAAGATGTTAGGTATAGATTAGATATTAGGAAGAAATCCTTTACCGTGAGGGTGATGAGGCACTTCAATAGGTTGACCAGAGCAGTTTTGGATGCCCCATCCCTGGAAGTCTACAAGACCAGGTTGGATGGGGCTTTGAGCAACCTCTTCCAATGGAAGGTGTCTCTGCCCATGGCAGGGGGGTGGAACTAGATGATCTTTAAGATTCCCTACAACCCAAGCCATTCTGTGAAAACATAACTCCAAGGTGAAATAGATCCATGGTTGACTAACTAGGGAGCATGAGCAAGCCAGGACTTGCTGTCTGTCCCTCCCTGTGGTGTTGGGAGGGACAGACACTGCAGCCATAGTGCAGGTTAATCACAGAGTCAATGAGGTTGGAAAAGACCTCTGAGATCGTCAAGTCCAACCTATGACCGAACACCACCTTGTCAACTAGACCATGGCACTTAGTCCCACAACCAGCCTTTCCTAAACACCCCCAGGGACAGTGACTCCACCACCTCCCTGGGCAGCCCATTCCAATGTATCATCAACCTTTCTGTGAAGAGCTTTTTTCTAATGTCCAGCCTAAACCTCCCTGGCACAGTGCCCTCTTGTCCTGTCACCGGTTGCCTGGGAGAAAAGGTTGACCCCCACCTGGCTGCAGCCTCCTTTCAGGTGGTTGTAGAAAGTGGAAAGATCCCTGCTGAGCCTTCTCCAGGCTAAACAACCCCAGCTCCCTCAGTTGCTCTTCATAGGACATGCACTCCAGCCCCTTCACCAGCTCTGTTGCCCTTCTCTGGACCCACTCCAGCACCTCAGTGTCCTTCCTGAATTCAGGAGACCAGAGCTGAACACAGGACTTGAGGTGTGGCCTCACCAGTGCTGAGTTCAGGGGGACAATCCCTGCCCTGGTCCTGCTGGCCACACTATTGCTGATCCAGGCCAGGATGCCATTGGCCTTCTTGGCCACCTGGGCACTGCTGGCTCATGTTCATCTGGCTGTCAGCCAGCACCCCCAGGTCCTTTTCTGCTGGGCCAGTGTTCAACCACTCTGCCCCAGCCTGTAGCTCTGTCTGGGGTTGTTGTGACCAAACTGCAGGACCCAGCCCTTGTTCTTGTTGAACCTCATGCTGTTGGTCTCAGCCCATCGGTCCAGCATGTCCAGGTCCCTCTGCAGAACCTTCCTACTCTCCAGCAGATCAACAGCCCCACCCTTGAGGTGTCATCCTCAAGTCAGCTAATTTGTGAGTCATGCCCCAATCCGCATGATGCAGAAGGCATGTGTTGCCTGGCTCAGCATTCAGGGGAGAGGGAACTCATTCTGCCTGTTAGTGTATAAGCAGGTTAACCATTTTCTCCTCCTTAGCATTCAGTACACACATCCCTGCCGCAGTTGCATTATATTAACTGTAACATCTCTCAACTTGGAAAATAACAGGGAAAGAAATGTATCCATGCACGCTCAGAGTGGCATTGCCACCCCTACAGGTTACTGAGCTGACTACATCACTAATATGAAAGTTACTTTCAGGAAGCTGTGTGTTTCTGCAGCTAGAACTTTCCTAATGAAGTCCTCTAACAGATTTTACAAATGCACTGCAACTTAGGCTATTCAGGCCAGATACAGTACCTAAGGCAGCTCACTTGAAACTCGTTTTTTGAATCTGTGCTGTATTGCTATGTGCTGCATTAAATGTGCCCCAAAAGGTCACACGTTTCCAAACATTATATTCAGCATGATTTTTAAAGGATTAGTGGTGTGGGATGTCAGTATATTGTTGCATAGAGTCTGTCTAATTATTAAGGACATGTGACCAATTGCTTAAAGTCTAAATAATTAAAGCTGAAAAACACAATACTTTCCCGGCTCTACTGTTTTTTAATAATTAACTACAATGTTATGAGACCAATTTTGTGCCACCAGCTTTTAAGCAGAACAGCATGATGTCTTCAACAGAAAATTCTAATTTAAGTGTGTGCTATCAAATGGTCTAATGTTTTCAGTCAGGTTTTAAAGTGAGATTGCAACATGTTTGTAGAAACCACCTTTAAATCAGTGGGTTCAAGCACACTTTGGGTCTGGCTCTAAGCATTTGACCTTTTCTGTTAGTTGTTGGGAGATGCAAGAGAACACAATAAGATTGACTGGATTTAGTTTTCAGGGTAACAATTAATAGAAATTCTGCCAGTGTGTGCTGACAGTGAGGTTTCATGTTAATCGTTAGTGAAGTTCTGCTTTTCAAGGCTCCCTCAGGTAATAATGAGTGACTTAACATCACGTACATCTTTTGGCTTTCCTGGTTTTGTAGTTGTATGTCCTATGTATGTCCTATCTCTCTGTCTGTGCTGATAAACATATTCCCTCCTTTAAGGAGGTTCATGTTGTAATTTCTAAGAACTAGAAGTGAAAATAGGGTCCTGGAAGAGTGAGTCAGAATATATCCCCAGACTGGTCACCTGCATTTGTTTTCAGCCAGAGAAGTTATGTCTGGTTGTTTGTCTTAAATAACAAGCATGCAAGCAGAGAGTGTCCTATGACACCCCCCACCTGCCACTTGTGTGAGACCTACAGCACTAACTGTAAGTCTTTCATCTCTCACCTGTAGTCCTTGCCTAGCATCAGCTGAAAGTACAGGCTCAGTTTGATAGAGAACACTTGATTCATGTGACATATTGGTGTCAAGAGAAACGTGGAATATGTAAAGCAAGACTGATATTTATAAAGTAGGCTGTGAGAATTTCCTGAGTTTAATTCAAGTTTGAGTTACAGTGCCAGTTACAGAGAAACGTCCCATCTGTATTTTTTGTTTTTTCAGTGCCAAAGAGCCTACCAGAGCCCCTACTAAATTTTTCCAGTAGTTGATTACTCTTAGAATAAACACTGATTTGACCACATAGATCTAGCTTTAAAATCAGTCTCTGAGCTTTTGTTTTACCTTTGCAAGGTAGATGAAAGAGCTCAATGTTACAAGTTTACTTGTTTCATTATGATATTATATAGGTACTTTATATATATAAATTAACATAGTTTTTAAATCACAGCCAGTTAAGGAAAAATAACATTTCCTTTCTCATTTCTTGCATACCTTCCATAAAACCTATTGACCAGGTTATCCTGTCACTGATGCTGTGCAATTCCCCTAGGGATGGTTATTGGATTTTGTTGATGTAAGTGAAAGGCAAGTGTGGCCCTTTATGTATGTTGGCAGGCAAAGAGCATCAGAAGGATTTTTGCCTTCAGGATAATTGCAAAATTGTTTCCTTTTTTTTTTGTCATCCACCCGTGATGCCATCTAATTTGATGTTCCTTGGCTGCTAGCTGTTAGCCTCATTAACCTTACTTGATAGAGTGTTCCAACATTTATGATTCTCATGTGAAAAATGTTTCCTGACGGTTGGATTTTGTTTTTCTTTAATTTCTACCTTTGCCCTCTTGTCCTATTATGCATACTAGGCTGAAAATAGTAACTTGAGATTGGTGTGCCTACTTCTTACAGTGTAATGAATTCCAGTTAATTCTCTTGCCTTTTCTTTCTCTTAAGATAGTCATGGTGATTTTAAATGATTTAACTAACAATACTGCTTATTTTCACTTAGGTCTCTTGTGTTTTTACATTTAGTAATAATTCTTCTGTGAAAGGAAAGGAGGAAATTTGGATGTGTATCATTCGTCACTTGGCCTATTCCCACAAATGTAATATTACCCTGATGTTGTTAACTTTATTGTCTTACTCGGCATGTGGATTAGGGCCAATGCAATGTTCCTGTGGGCAACAGAACTTGAAATTTATAAGGTTAAAATTTCAACAGTCAATGCAATTTCACTCTACAGAGTGGCAAAATCCCAATTCTTAAATTAAACCAGGACAACTTGCATTCTACACTGGTAGCAACAGATCTTCTCATCTAGCATAGGTCAGCTAAAGTACCATTAAAATAACAGTTTATTTTTATTGCATTTTCTTTAAAATTCTGACATTATTAAAAGGTTGTGTGTAGCTTGGTTAAGGACTACTAATACAAATTAGGATTGGTCCATAATGCAGCATCTTTCCTTTATATGGATGCAGATTCATTTGAAATTTTAGGCAGTTTTGGGTGTTGTGAGTGTATTGAGTGCATTGTATTCCAGGAAGCCTGTAATATTATTTAAGACTAATCAGGAAGGCTACCACAGTGTTTCAATTAATTTAGAGATTATGCTAAGTCATTAAGTTCAACTGGTCTAGAGCTTGGTGGCTTTTCTCATTTCTTTCTATTGTTTACTTTTTTTGTTTCCTAATACAGGCTTCACAGGGTGAAGAGAGAAACTCAAACTGTGACACTTGATACCCAGGAAAAAAGGTCATTCCATTGACAAGAGAATTGTTTACAATTGTTTACAAACAATTCTCCCCAGTCAGATTTTTAATTAAGTTTATAAAGGATGAATAGAAAGAGGAGATTGTATGCTACCTAACTGGGGTGTTAGGGATGAAATAATGCAAAGAAACACTCATAGTGTACTTAGAAAGTGCAGCTGTTCTTGGCCTGAAAGGATGAAATTGTGGTTTCCATTCACTGGCAAGTATTATGTTGTAAAGTCCATCTCTCTGGATACAATTGCTTTTAGGGATGTTTCCTCTTTTGAATTTACAGTTTTGCAAATCAAGGGTTTGTTTGGTCTCTGTCTTATAAGACTATCAGGAAACCTAGTATTTTCATCTTTGAAAATGGTTCTTTCAGCATATATTGAAACACACACACACCTTTGTCTAAACTCATGAAGAAACACACAGTAAAGGCAGTTTTGGCTTTACTGGCTATTAAAATCCTTTTCGAAAGTGTCCACCTTTTGGCTGAGGTCCTATTTTCTGTATAGAGAAGGTATTTTCTGAAACGTTATCTTCCTTGGACAAAGTTGGTGGATTAATCAAATTGGAAGTTTGGCCTATCTGTACAATCTTGTATAATGTATGTCATTCATCCTACATGGAAAAATAATCCCTTCTGTGAATTTCTTTAATTATGTTCGAAAGACTCACAAAATTTACTATCTTTCAAAGTCTCCTTTTAGGGAAAGTAAACGGGGTTCTTTCAGCTTATTAAAGAATACTGTGCAGACAGATAATTCCAAATGTCTTCTTTTGCAAAAATAACCACGCTTTTGCTGGAAAGAAGGTTATACTACCAAAGTTAAGCATTTACCGAGTCAAGCATTCCAGTGCCAGGTTCTTCTGGGAGGTGTCCTAAGAAACAGAAGCCTTCCCTGAAGTACTATAAATTCAGTGATGATGAAATAATAATAGGATCTTCTGGAAACCCCATTTTAGAAACGTATTCCACACTTAGGACAGTAAAATGCATCTTCTCAAGTAAATTGAGACTTTATCAGACATGCATTTCTACCTACTTGCATTTTTTTTTCATGCTTCTGAATGCATGCCACATACATTCATCACTCCTTTTGCTAGCTGCTAATCCAATAATTTATTCACATTGTCAGGAAAAAGTGAACTCTATACCTGAAAACCTTGTTGCCTACTTGCTGATATAAATTGTTGAGTTGTAAACCCATTCATACAAGCTTTTCCCCTTCATAGTGGTTCAAGTATTGAGGAGAGTAAATGTGAGCTGCTTCAGAGAAGTCAGGTTCCAGAGGGGCTTGGCTTCCCTTCACCCCGCGTTAGCTGGACAGGCTTTGCAGTAGGTCTGGGCTGGCTGCAGAGGAGGAGGTGCCTGCCAGGCACAGCTGAGCCTGCTGCATGGTGGATGGGTGTCTAGACAGCCACAGCAGGACCTGGTTGTCCTCTGGAGATGTCTCTGTCTCTTCCCTGGCTGCGCAGTCAGCAATGAGCATCAAACAGACCCTTCGGAGATGTTTCAGCAGCACACCTCATAATCCAGGTATCCATAGCCTCTTGCCATTCAGAAAACACTGCTGGCTTGTGCATGGTAACATGGGCTCAAGTCTTTGCCTCTGAGCATGTTAAATCCCCAGGCACTTATTTATGGCTCTGAGGCTTTTGTTTGTCATGACCCTGCAGGGCGCCGCTTAGCTGTGTTTCATTGCAACCACATACCCGTGATGAGAAGCATCTTCTGCCCTCTCCAGTCTGTCTTTGGGGCGAGCCCACCAGGGAAAGCCGCTGCCAGCAGCAATCAGCATCTGCAACAGCCTCTCCTGAGGAAGTTTTGCCTGATGCCAGGGGACAGGGAGTTAGGGTTTCCCTAAAAAATATGTGACACCCCTGCTCTGCACTCCACGGTGATCCAGGGTCAAGTGTAGGAGGGAGCATGCTTGCTGAAGTGAAGTGCACTTCGTGTTTGCTACCTGGCTCAGCACCCCAGTCAGCAGGGAAGCAGGGAAGTGCCTGTGCACAAAGAGACACTTGGGGAGGATAAGTACAGTCTGGTTCTTTTAATAATTTTTAAGCCTGAGTGCATCTCAACGTGGTGGTTTTTGGTAAAGAAAGATCAGGAGACAGGAAGATGAAAGAAATCTAGTAAAAAGAAAAACCCAGTGAGAAAATGAATTATAAAAAAGCAGCAACGGGAGGAATAATAGTGCTTTGTTTATTCTTTCCCTTTGAGCTTTGTGGGCATATAATAGATTTCCACTTCTTGCTCCTACTTTCTATTTTCTCTGCCACCCACAGTGTCCTTTCACTGCCTCTCCAAAGAGGCCCAAGAGTGCAGCCACCCTGCACAGACTAACCTGGATTCAAAGGGCAGCGTGATGTTGTAGCCTGAAGCCAGCTGCTGTTTGTATAGCAACATGACATTGCAGGAAAAGAGTTCAGTCATGCTCAATTTTGCTTCTGGTATTGCAAAAGCAGCACATCAGTGATGGAGTTGTGCAGGTTGCTGGAACTAATTATATTAAATTGTTCCATTAGAACTTTTAAGAGACTTGAATGCAGAAGAGGAGGCTTTTTTGACAAGAAGTTGATTTGTATGAGGTTTCATGGAGCATTTATTTTTTATCCTTATGAGTTCAGGTCACCTTCTTCCATGAGAAAAACAAGAGAAGGAAGTCTTTACCAAATTTCCTGTAGAATTTCCTCCCCCTTTCTGCAGGCATTTTCCTTTCTGAGCCTGGAAGAAACCAGCTGCACGGGTAGCATGGTATGTGCAGAGAACCCAATTTCATCTTCCTCCCTGACTGACTGTGTCCCCTGTGACTATCTTTACTAGTTTAATTAAGAAAAATCTTAGCATCATGAAGGTTGAAAAAGACCTTTTAAGATCATCAAGTCCTACTACCGACCTAGCACTATCACCATGTTCACCATTAAACCCTGTCTTCCTCTAAGATGAAAGCTTTTCATCTTACAGGTCCAAGGACTCCAGTCCTTCCCTCTTAGTTTCCAGTTGGATGAGAGGCAATTCCGTTTCCCAGATATTGTGTTTTCCAGATACATAGCCAGTGCTCCTAAAATCTGATATTGTAGACAGCTGAATAACTTACCAAGGCTTTTTTATAATTTGAAGGAATATGACAGAATACTCACGTTTCACAGAATTTGGTCCAGCTTACTTTCCTCAGTCTTAGATTTTACTGAGACCACCAAAACACTACTGGTGAGGGCAGACAGTTATCTTTTTTCATCACTAACGATGACATCTGGGTCCCTAGTGTCACAACACTGTTATTTATTTTCTCTGATAGGGCTTCATCATGCTTTTAATGAACATTAGTTAAAAACAACTGCTGGACAAATTCCTCGGGAAAATTCCAATTACAACAAGTATAGAGATAAGAGATAAGTTTAAAGCTAGTTTGCATACTTCTGCTTAAGAAAAAGTGCAGTCAGAAGATTCAGAGTAGCTGTCAAATTATTTTTTTTTAATGTGCTCCTCGAGATTTTAAGTTTACTAATTCTGTTCTCTGCAAGTCAACACATTTTTTTTTCCAACTTAGTCTTGCTGTTACAACTACCTCATCTTTGTGATGGTTATAGCAATTGAATATTCTAAATGATCTGCTTTATTGTTATGGCCTTTCCACACACAGGTCTCAGGAGTAACTCTTATGAATCTTTCCCCTTCATGGGCTGACACAAGTGACAGAACTCCAGATGTGTAATACCAAAGCTCAGTCTATGGACAGGCTACTCTGGCCTCTACTTCCTGACTTGGGCTGCATTAAGGAGCCAAATGTTTGTAACTGTTGTTTTTCAGTCCATTTTCTTTTTACTACAGTTCCTTGTGTGATTCCCAGACTGTATTTTATAAAACTGCCATGTAGGTCCAGTTCTTGAAAGCAGTACATGTGTACCAGCCAGAGACAGCGGCTTCCAGCTCAGCTCACCTGAGTCTCCCTCAGCAATCAGGCAAAATCAGAAGCACCCATTTCTGTTGCTGCCCGCTAGCACGGGTGCACCTGCAAAGAAGCCTGTAGGATACCTGCAGCTCTGACTAAGGAGGCTGGAGCTAGGGCATTAGGGGAGTGAGTGTATATAACAGGAAGATGAAAGAAGTGATTGCACAGCTTTGAATTCATGAATTCAAGCTCGCTTGTAAATTCAAGGACTAGATACACCACTTTGTAAAGGCAAGAGTAGTTGCCGTCATCAAGTAACACCCCTATTAATATTAATTCAACATTGAAGTTTAGTTTCTTTCAGCTGAATAGCTCCTCTTTTTCTTTTTTTTTTTTCCTTGGATGTAACTCAACTCTGTGTTTCTTAAATTTCTTTCCATCTACCCGCCAAATCAGAGATGCAAAAAAACAGGAAGAATTATTAAATTAGAAAACCAAGTCCCAGAAACCTTTCTCCAGTATTTTTTTTTTTCCTAATTTTTGAATACACTGAACTTACATAGAAGACATTTAGCTTTGCTATTTTTGTGAAATGGAAGAAAATGGTGTTACGTCCCTACATACCCCTTGTGTTTATATTTATCAAGTAAAGAATGACAAATATGCTAACTCATTTTGTCATAACAAGATAAGTGGTAATGGTGCTGTTCCCTAGTCCAGGCAACCCACAATTATTTGATATTCAGCCAGTCTGGAAAGTTCATTTTGCTGCCGGCCGTTCACCAAGGATCAGTCATAGAGATAACAGAGGCTTGGGAGTTCTCAGGAATATTCTCTCTTTTGCAAATGAGCGAGCAAATGAAGAATGTTTTTCTTTTCTGCATTGCTGGCCAAGAACCTTCTCCACATGCTTGTGGGACCTCCTGTTTTCCTCATGCAGTAGGTATTGCTGTCCCAAGGAAGGAGAGATGTTGAATACCAGGAGAAAAAACTTCAGCGCAGGAAAGCATTTTAATGAAACAAGACACAAGTCCTCCATGGAAAGCCTGTAACCTCGATGAGATCAGATACCAAAGTGGTACCAGAACTGCTTTTGCTATTCCACTGGTGCTCCTCCACCTTTGACTGTTGATCTGATGCACAAGGCTGTGCCACAGCAGTAACCTTTGCTGGCTCCAGCCGTTCCTGGGAGACAGCTGGAGCAGCCTTGTTGGTCTTCATTGCCTGCAGTCTTGTCAGTCCAACCTGCAGCCATATCAGATTTCCCCAGCAAAGTGGAGCTGGGTGACCTCCCTGAGGCAGAGAAGTCTCAGCACAGGCGCCTTGAGTCTGTATGGAGGCATGGATAAGAAAATTGCCTGACCTTTCTATCACTATTTTCCTGAAGGTGTGGGCAACTTCTAATCTAAAAGAAAGGAAGCCATTTTCCAAAGACATTTAATAAATTTAATGGAAAAGTATCTGAAAAACAATTTTTTTCCCACTCAGAAAGAAGAGATTAATAACTTGAGTGATCTATCATTTTGATACTGAAGATTTATACACTTCATATTTACATAGAAAGTATGTTGCACTTATAAATTTTCCAGCTGTACAGAGCTAAAACATGTGGTCAAAGCTTGGAAAAACCCAAGTTTACATCTTGTTTGTATACAAAAAAAAAAAAAAAGGCAAAAGTTAACATCAGGTTAAATTAACTTTCCCAACTTTGCTTATATGTTTTGATATTGTTGTTGCTGTCTCCTACCACAAACAATTAATTTTTGATATTTTTGGGTCCAGGGATTACAAAAATACAGTAGCAGAAAGCATATAATTCACTTATAGGCGCTATATTGAACTATCAGGCTACGAATTACTAGAAGTATAATGAGCTATTAAAAACCAGCAAAATAGAAGTGTTTGGTAGCACTGATCTTGATCAGTTCCTCAGTTTGCAGCAAGGGATATTTAGATAGGATGGACATCTGCCCTGCAGTGAGCAAATACAAAGGATGCATCCTGAGCTTTGGGACTAAATCGTGCCACAAAACACATGCTACAGGTACTGTGCTATGGAAACAGAGCTTCTTTAGAATGAAACAAAGTGACTGACATACTGACACAGTTTCAGCACAGTAAATTAGTACTGATTAATGCTTTTGGAGCTGCTGTAGGAATATGGGCAAGGAGGATGCTTTTATCAAGGCTGGATCCAGGCTGCAGACATGGGGTGAGGTGCATTGGGATGGTGGGGGTCAGTAACAGTTTGGCTCACACTCTCTTCAACTCCTGTGGCATGTCAAGCAGTCTTTGCCCCGTTTTTGAAAGCTGTCCAAGCAGTGTTCTTACTCAGCTTTTGCAAAGTCCTGGTGTCAGAATGCAGATGGTATGAAAAACATTGCCAATGTCTCTTCTAAATGATAAATATTTTATTAGTGTGCTCTGCACAGGGAGGAAGAAATGGTTCAAGTGTTATAGGCCAAACACACAGCTAGCTGTCCAAAAAGAATAAATTCCTCAGAAATTTCAATTTTCCCTGGAATTTATTTCAGGAAGGAAACTAGAGAAATTACTTTTTAAAAAAGCAACTCAACTGAATTAATATGGGGAACCAATTAGCATAATTCTTGTGACCTCTCAAGACTAAGAACTCAATGAAAAACATCTATTATCTAAGCATGTACTTGAATAATATTATATGGTATTTAATATTTACAAGTAAGCTTATTATTATGGAGTAATGGACAGGGTTGTATTGTGCCATCTCAGTTGCATCTTTTTAGTTACCAAGCTAAGTGTAAGGTTCTATTTAAGCAAACTTTAAACAGGTCTGCAGTCCCGCCATCAGTGGATTACATTTTGCTGACAAAAGCCTCTATTATACATAAAGCTAGAAAGGCAACGCATGTGCTGTTCCCAGTTTGTGTTTCTTGCATAAAGGCACTCCGCTGGCAGCAGTGTGATTTGACAGAGTGATTGCAATAGCTGAGCTATCCAGGTGATAAATGACACTTCACCACATTCATTACGTACAAGATAGCTGTGCTTCTAGAATTGATACTCGCTTGTATGCGTTGGTTCCTGAGAGGTCTGTATTACCTTTCAGCTGAGATCATTCGGGTAGACTGATATCTAACCCTACAGGGAATTCTACGTGAGGGAAACCTCTCTGGCAAGAAGCAGTATAGGTCAGAATCAATTTTAGCTCTCCTTACCAAAGGAAAACAACCCATCCTGCAGAACCAAACAAACTGCACCAGTTTGAGCCTCCACCCAGAAATCTGGCAATCTAAATTACGCTCTCTTATTGAGCAGTACTTCCCTCCGCAGGAACAATGAATCAAACAAAATAAATAAGTCTTTACACTTCCCTGTTCTTTCTCCCTCCCAATTAATCATACGTCATTTTAGAAAACCTAAGCAATCCGCAGCAGGAGGCAAATCTGCCATCACAGAGCGCGTTTGCAGCGTCACATTGACCTCCAGGAGCAGGGGGTGGCGGCGGTGGCGCTCCCCGTTTGCAGCCCGGAGGAGCAGGGTGCCCAAGCAGGGTGAGCGGCCGCAGCGGCTGTGCCCAGCTCCCCGTTCGTGTCCGGCGAG
>VZRO01002270.1:1651689-1704527 GCA_013397915.1 Daphoenositta chrysoptera
CCGCCGCGCCCCTGGCGCTGCGCAGGGAGGGCAGCGCCGCGGGGACCCGCGCGCAGCCCCAGCCACGCAGAACGGGCTCAGCCAATTAAGTCTTCTTTCCTTCCTAGGGGAAAGAAAGAAAAGAAGAAATAATCTCCTAGGAATCTTTTCCCCCACACAGACACATTTTTTTCCACTTCTTGGGACCAGAGCAATTTATCAGGACCACAGGACCACTGTTTACACCAGGATAGGTACCCAATTTTTTGCAAATGTGTTTTTGCATACCATTTTCTGCACTCTTTAACTTAGTGGGTTTTAACACAAAGGTCCAAAATGCTAGAAAATAAATGTTCAATTAAACCTGATAAAGCCTGGTCCATTATTCCCTTCCCTCACTAGCAGATGCCAAGAGATGCTGTTCCTTTTCTAGGCTGTGGAGAAGACTTGTTGTCCACAGAAGTTCTTGGGAAAGGGCTGCTTTTCAGACCATCTGCTTTCACTGGAGAAAGTGGCTGATTTTGTCCAAGGTCCTGTTGCTACATGAGGAGTTTTGAGTTCTGACATGCCTGGTTAGCATTTCCAAGATAGGAGTTTCTAAAGTTACCGGGGTTTGAGTTCTTATGCTATGCTCTCAGCATTACACAAGGTCCAGAGGTGAGGAATTACCACCAAACAGATCAAGTTTCTATCCTGAAAGGAAGTTGTGAAATTACTGCAGATGGCCTACTGGGACAGGATTTCTGGTACCGTTTCACAGAGCATCAAATAGTTCCAGTAAGCTTCAGATAAGTACTCTGCATTTTGGATGTTTAACTCCAAAGCTTTTGAAATTTACCCATCATGCATTTCAAGCCTGTGTCCTTTAAACAGATCTTCTTCTAAATGAGATAATTAAAATTTCTTTGTGTCTTTTCAGAGAACCCATGTGTTCATTTATGGTCCCAAGGGAAGACTAAGTTAACCCTGGTGTCATTTCTTGAAGCATTACCAAATGACAGTATTTATACTAGGTTTAGCTGTAAATCCCTACTTTCAGGGGCAATGTGTCCTAAAATAGTGCAAAAAAGGATGTTTTTCTTTCTATATTTGAGGCCTGAATAACATTAGAGAGAGACATCTTTCCTTTAGGATCTCAGAGGATAAGAAGTTTACAGATGGAAAAAATGTAAATGTATTCATTTAAATGTCTATTCAAAAGGGTAAAGGATAGCAGATCAAAAATATTTTCTTAAAAAAGTTTTCTTTTTCTGTCAGAGGAGGTTCTGTAGCTCTTAATTACCTACAGCATTCTTGTCCCCACCACCACCAACCATCCCACCCTTCTTCTGGTAATTCCCCCCAGTGCTCTGTAACATAGAGGTCTTCCTTCAAATTTCCTTCCTTCAAATTCTCCCTTCACATTTCAGTGATGTAAAACAGCCAAGATAAGAAATAGCTGTCTGTTCCCAGGAGGAGGCTGACGGATGTGCAATTCAGAAGAACAATTCAGTTTTGCCTACTGTGTTCCTTGGATGGGGGTGGTGAGGAGTGGGGGGAAGTGAGAAGTAAGTTAACCTCCCTATTGCCAGCAAAATAGACACAGCAAAACACATCAGCATTGTACTGCTCTCCTCCTGAAATAATAGAATAGTTTAAAAAAGATATGGAACAAGGGTGGCTAATACAAAATACAAAACCAAGTAATTGTTTGTGTAATGCATCCTATTGCTCTTTAAGCATCTGGCATAAACTATTGTCTTCAGTCATGCAAGTCGTGTTTCCTCTAGGTGCCTTGTTGCTAGAGATGACTGGAGTTAGACTGTTACCACCATAGGATAATAGCTACATTTGTTGTGGTTTTTTACAAAGGAAAGCATACTGGGGTTTGGGACTGTAAGAGTTAAAGAGGTCTATTTGTGTGGAGGATGAGGGGTTTGTTATTGTTGAATTTTAAGAGTAGCTCTTTACATTATTTTTATATTATTGATGTGGCTTAATGAGGAAAACACAAGAAATAATGTTTTCTTACTTACCAAAATATAATAAAAATAGCAGAAGGAGAAAAAACTTCCTTGCTTGGGATCCTAATTCACATTGTAGCAGGAATTCACAGGCAAGAACATCACATTTTATGATGGTAAGGAAGGTCTCCAGTAAGCAACAAGAGGCTGGGTTTCCGTGAGTAAGGGATACAGTTGGATTTAGTGGGACAACTGGCTACTTGTAGTGGGACATTTTTTAGGGGTGAATAAGAAAAAGCAGGGCATTGAAATGCCACAAGAATTTCTGAGAAATTTTTTACTGTAAATACCCTTTATCTTTCTCAGTAGATAGGAGAAGAGAAATCCGTGAAGAGTCTTCATTATTGACATATTAAGATCTTCAAAGATTTTTTTTTGTCATGCCTGTATTTTTTGTATCTTGCCTTGCTGTATCAGGGGTGGCCTTGACTCAAAATCTGGCTTGTGTGTAATAAAGAAGCACAGGAACACCAATAGGAACAAGCACTCCTGAGACACTAAAGCCAGTCTTCTGTGTAGCAGTGGGCAGCAGGAATCACTAATGCCACAAAATAAGGCTTAATGTTAGTGTGAATGTAGTCTACTTTAGGGAGTTAACCAAATGATCTGGAGACCTAAGTGTTGTACAGAGAGAAGGAAAGAACGTGTGTATGCATAAGGAAAGTAATGGGCAGCAGACACAAAAGCCCAGGGAAACTGCAATAATATGCTTGAATTATAAGAACAGCAGAATAAATGTTCTTTGTGGACACTTTGTGAACAGTGTAGCACCATGAAAATTGAGAACTCTAGAGAATGGTCCAACTGTGCTAAAAGATTGTACTTGAGGCAACACTAAAATTGAAACCAAGTTAGCAGCTTATTTGGAATCTCACGCTACTGAGATTTTGCCTGAGTGAAACTCAGTTCATCAGGAAAAGCAGAAAAGTAAAGAAAAGAAACCAGAAGAAAAGCTATAATACTTCACAGCTGAAAAATTAATTACACTTGTGTGTGTATAAGTACACACTAAGGAAATAAAGTGGATGAGGAGGAGTAAATGCCTCCAAGACTTGGTTTACCAGCTTTCCAATTCAGTAAAACAGATCCCAGGATCTGACAGCTAGGGAAACCCTCTTCTTACCTTGCAGGATACCAAAGGGAATAGACTAGAAATTAATCAATATAAACAGAGAGTGGGAATTTTCTGGGGAAAATTCATTCATATTGCTCATCTTGTTAGATGGAAAAATTTGGTTCTAGTTATGCACCTTGCAGGTGCTGAACAGAACTTAGCCCCTCAAATGCGTGCTTGGTGAGATCCAGCTCTGTGAACAACAGATGTTGCTGACCAAGCATGACTGGACTCAAAACCTTATTACTGATCGAGCATGATCCAGTACTGTTGTCTTTTCATGAAAAAGACCTGCCTTTCAAAAATCAACTGGATAAATTTATTAGATGCTGGAAAAGTAGAACACAGAAGGAAGGCTCTAGTGAAGAGGTAGCAATGAAACTGTTTTACCAGGCTTTCAGCAGGTGAAGCATTGAGTTTCTTTATAAAAATAAATGGTGAGAGATTGATTCTTCCAGGAGAGATAGGTAGTAGAGTTTCTCCAGAAACTTAATGCATTTGAGATCTATCCTGCTCACAAAATACAATGTAGATATTGACTTTTCCATGATCACAGAAGAGAAAGACAAGACAGTTATGTGATTTTTCTGTTACCTTCTGATGCTTGAAAATGAAGCTGTGGCTTTTTGGTAGAGCAAAGGGCCCCTGGAGAACAGGCTTTATGGTGGTTGAGCCATACATACAGTAATGATTCACTACAGGCTTGATTCCTCAGTCTGCAGGGGAGAGCTGTTTTCCTCTGCTTGCTTTGGAGTTTAGCAGAATCTTGCATCTTATGTCAGAGAAAAGCCACTGGGTGTTTGTGTTTCAGGCTGTAGAGAGGCCAGACCAGTACCACAGTAAGGTGGTACCTACTCAAGATACCAACAGTCTCATTAATGGTCTCTAATCTGAAGATCTGTTCTGAACAGAGGCATGAGATACAATCTGTGAGATTTCAAGGAGGCATAAAAGGAGATAGAGCTTGGATGTTGTTGTTGTTGTTTTGTTGAACATGAACATTGCAGCCCCATTAATTAATTAATGGTTAATTCCACACCATTGCCAATAAACTATTTTTAAGGTCCATTCTTGGGCTTTGGGTATTCTTTCTCAATATCATTATGTTGAGCTGGCATCACCTATGAGGGGTTTCATAGAAAGATTCTTATAGCAAAGCTGAATACATACATCCAAGCTTCTGGTTGCCTCTGATGGACTTCTGAGTTAGGTGGGTTGTACAGCTCATACAGAAACGTATTCTGAATAAAGCATGAATTATCAGTTTCTAAGACCTTTGAGCTTGATGAGCACTCTGGTTTGTTCCACCTCTTCTAAGAGTCAAGCTTCATATCATGAGTCAAGCTCATATAATTTCTACTACACTGAGCTACAGATGTGTTACTTACTTTTTTCTTGTCTATTTTCTACTCCTTACTGCCAAGACATGAGCATTTCCGAATTTTGTAGATCTGTTTGCAAAATGACAAGCGTGTAATGAAAAAGGATGTGAAAGAGAAGCTAAATGACATCCCTTAGGTCAGTTTAAAGCTTGATGTTTGGTTGTTTATAATCTCAGTATGTTAGTTGTTTGTACTATGATAAGAGCATTTTTGGTGTGGAGACTGAGCGACAAGGCTTATTGCAGCAATGCAGACAGAGTTTGTCTGTTGGTTAGGGAAGTGGACCGGAAGGCAGGAGGATCCTGGGTCCTAGACCAAGCTGAACCAGTGACTCATCAAACTCTGGGAAAGTGCATTTAACCCAGTTCTGCAACACTGCAGAAATAGCTCAGCTGCCAAACGTAACCAGAGAAGGTTTTAAGTCACAAGTCAGGGGTAATGCGGGAAAGATGAATCCTTTTTTTGTTTTTATTCTGAGTAAATAAATGTAATTTCCATATTGCCATCTCCTGAGCTAATGTTTCACAGTATGGCTTTGGTAATGTTCTTGTATAGTCAAGGGGATATTTTGAAGGAGGTGAAACCACTCCCATTCCCTCCTTCCCAAAAAAAAAAAAAAAAAAAACAAACCAAAACAAAATCAAACCAAATCAAAAACCAAAAAAAAAAACCAAAAAACCCCCCCAAAAAACCCCAAACCTTCCCACGCTTCCCATTAAAATTATGTGGAAACAGATATGCGGGATGAAGAAATATCCAGAGTATAAACTGTCATTTATTTTTTAGGATACAGGAT
This sequence comes from Daphoenositta chrysoptera, assembly GCA_013397915.1. NCBI lineage: Eukaryota > Metazoa > Chordata > Aves > Passeriformes > Daphoenositta > Daphoenositta chrysoptera. The sequence continues at coordinate 1,656,964 of VZRO01002270.1, forward strand.
AACAATTCAGCCATTCCAGATTTCAGATTTTGTAGTCTACAGATACAAATACATTATATTGAGCTATAGATTTTCACACCTAACTAGGTAAGTAATTAAAAGAGCTTTTTGGTAGAAGAGAGAATTGAAAGATATCATGTGAGTTTTATGAGCAGGAATTATAACATTTCTTCTGTTTGAAGTTTTTGGGTGGTTTATGTGTGCATTAGGACATACCAAAAAAAAAAAAAGAGCTTTTGCAGGTCCCTTCTTTTCTCATATGAGAAAATATTTTAAGACATTTTGCTAATCCAAAGTATGTAGATGAGAAAAGAGATAATCAATGATATTTGACTACCAGTCTTTATTATCCACAAGAAAGACATTGATCTTTTTTTCCCAAATACATTCTTCGGTATGTTAGATTACCTTCCTTAACCCCATTGCAAGTACCAAACTTTCACAGACGTCTGCATACAGTCCTGATATGTCAGATCCTCTACTGTACCTTCTTTATTTGCTGTACCTCTACCCAAGGCAACACTGATCAACTTGGAGCAGAGACAATAAGGCTCAGGGAGGAGGTTAAGTTTTGAAATCAAAAGTGGAAAGTGAAATGGGTCAGTAAGAAAGCTAGTTCTCATGGGCTTTTTCTTGACTGAAATAGAAAGGAAATGGTGGGTGAAGCATCTGACCAAGCAGTTAGCAAACACTTAGCAAACACAGTTAGTAAACACTTCCATCATCAAATGCAATTCTTTTTCCAGTTTCCAAATCTCTTACCCATTCTTCTTACTTTTAAGGAAATACCAGTCCAGTCCCAAGAAGCAGTTCTGAAAAATTGCATAGCAAACTTCCACATTTAATATTTCCACTACAGTCATTTTTCTAACAGACAACTCTGAAAACTGAGCCAGGGCTGTAAACATTGTACTGGACTGGACTTACCCATCAGCATGTATGATAAAAGCAGTGTCAGTCAATCTGTGCCATCTCTGATAAACCTGTGTAAATCCATTCCTTTCAAACCATGCTGTCAGGGGTAGTTCCATACTTCCAGTTCTTAGTAGATATTTCCAATTGCAATTATATAATTCTGCAGGATGAACTTAAATTCAGTTTTCTTGCTTTCTTTATTATATCTGATTCTACAAGGCACAAGATTTAAAAAGGCCATTGAAAACAGTCACCAACCTCATCCCTCCCAAGGGAAAAAGAACTCCCAGGATCTCATAAGTATTCCCTTCAGACCCAGATCAGCATGTCTGAACCATGTCTGACCCATGTCTGTAAACAGAACCATGGCTGTAAACAGTTACCAGAGGAAAACAAACTTAACTAATTCAATTGATAAAAGCAGTTCATACACAATCAAACGTTTTTAAGTAATTACAGAAAACATGAAACAGGAATAAAACCTCAGTGGTTATGCTCACATTTTGGGAAACCCTGGCACCATTGCAGTGCACTGAAAAGAATACAGATGCTGCAGCCATGCAAACAGCTGTGCAGCTGGTTTCTGTCAGTCCCCTCCCCATGAGCAGAGCTAGTGCAATAGCATTGCTGCTGGTTCCAAAGCAAAAAAAACTTTCATACATTGGCAGGTTGTTCTGTTCTTGGTGTAATAGGCACAGATGAGTTTTCAGAAATACTGGTTGGCTATCTGAAGTATGATTAGCAACTTTTAAGGTTTACCAGTCACAAAGAATAATATGTTCTTAAGTTTCCTGAGTCTGCCAATTTACGTAGGTGAGTAAACTAGACAGGTCAAATAACTGGCATGGTTTATAAATAGACTAAAAAAAAATATCCATATATAGACTAGTATCCAGACTTTCTATTGTTTCAAGCAAATGATATCATTATTTGGATGTCTTTCCAAAACTGAAAATGACTAGACTTCGGAAACCGGTAGTTAAATATAGAAATTGCTACTTTAATGAGTGAATGCTGTGTTTCATTATTATGCTACTAGTATGTGAACAAATGTCTTTCTGTTCTTAGGGATGGGAATGGAGGTTTTATTCCAGTAATATAAGATATTGCACAAAAGCCAAATTCAGATTAAGGCTTGATAGCATCTTTGACTTCATTCCTTTATGGAAAATATTCCAGTGTAACTGCACATATCAAGTGATAACACTGTCCACTAACTTGTGCCTTGCAAAAGCCTTGGGCAGATCAAATAAAAAATGCACAGTGGTTTGCATAAATAAAATAATAGAATAAAAATTAAAAGAGAAACAATCTGTGCCTTTCAGTGTCACAGCCTCCCTAACAAGTGATTGCATCTACTTTGGCAAGTCACAAAAAGATCACAGAATTAAGTCAAAGGTCTTTTTTCATCGCTGATAACTAGAAAACACTTCTTCTGACTTCTGTAATACTGTTTTTGAAACCACCTAAGTAGCTTCTGTGGGAATACATTTAATTTCTAGGGATGGGGTATTGAGAATAAGGACTCACATTAAGATGTTCCAGCACTCTTAGTCTAAAGATCACCATCCTTTTAGATGAGGAATGCCATGTTGAATGTCAGATGAGAGTCTGTTGTCTCATAAGAAAAGGTAATAGTGAAATAATATACTTCTCTAAAAGTATGCATTTACAAATATGGGATCAAGTTTAACAAGATATCAAATTTAATTTACCATTCCAGATTTTATTTCAGCTACTGTTGCATCCTTTACCTTTCTCTCAGATTTAGCGAAAAAAATCCCATTTGAACAAAGAACCAGGTGTAAATTCAGGCATCTACATATTCACAAGGTGTCTGAGTTCTCATTACAATCAAGGAAGCCAATGGGCTTGCCTTAACTAATGGTAATAATTAATGCAGGTATCTTTGCTTACCTTTGTTAATACATTTCCATCTTCAAAGTCTTATTAGGCTTATACCTGTGGGGTGCTTTTTCTGCAGGCAAACCCAATTCTGACCTTGGTAAAATGGAATTTTTATTCTCTTTCTGTAATCATTGTGGGCCATAGGTATCAGTTCACGGCTGTGTAGTATTTGACCCTTTGTAAGATGTAAGAGATGGTTGCACACCCCTCAAAGGGCTTAGTTTGCCTGCAGCATCACCTGTCTCCTGCTAATATATGTTCAAGCCTTAGTTGATGGCTAAGACAAAATTTGTCATTTTTTTAGGCAGGAAAGTTACCTCTCTCAAATAGAAAAGTGCCAGATTATGTATTTCTTCCTTTTCTGGATGCAATTTTATTCTAGAAAATGCCTTCTGCATCTTAGCCCTCCTTCATTAGCTCCTGAAAGCTGGAGCACTTTCATGCGGAGACCTAGGACAGCTTTTTAGGATTCCCTTTCTCATGGCATTACAGATTCTTCAAAAATAAGCAGGAGTGCTCTATTTTTCTATAGAGGTGACTTTTTAAAAATTGTTTGACATTTTAAAGTGTTTTAACTGGGTTTTCCTATCTCATATTCTAGTCTCTTTCTTAGCATAACATATAATCATCTCTGTGATGGAAAAAAAGGAAAAATATGGCTGAATCCAACTTCATTACCTATAAAATACGAGACTTCCATTCTCTGACTTCTTGACAGAAAACGATGTCACAACATACTCTGTTTGCTTCAAAATGTGCTGTTTGCAAACTATGTCATGTTGGATGAGTAGGCAAGACCCCTGGACAGTTATTCAAATATCTGTACTTTATATGTAAGCAGCTTTTAAGCATTATTCTTTGACTGAGCCTCTTAATGACCTTTTTTTTTTTAATGCCAATTTTATCACAACAGCTCTTTCTGGATTCCATCTGGTTTTCTGGGTAAATATGTGTTTGGATGAAAGCCACAAAATTAGAAATGGTTTTATGAAAACGTGAAGGATAAGTTCACACTATCATATCTGGCTTCTGCCATTGTTCCAAGGCAGTGTCTCCAGACTTCAACACAAGAACTTTTTCATTTGAAGAGGGATAGTAAATAGTACCTCAAATAAAGCGAACATGTGGAGCTGTGAAGTTTCACTTTGAAATGAAGCTATGCAGCCTTCAAATCAAGGCTGCATGCCAGAAGGTTCATATAATCAAGAGTCGCAAGCAAGTCCATAAGAGGAAAGTCTTTTATAGCTTCATTTCTGAGAGATACAGAATTCATGTTTCCCATCTCTGACTCCAAAATGCTTGCTGAGACATTTGAGAAGACAAGTTTCTGTCTGTTGGGGTCTTCTCAGCATTGGAGACTTTACATTCTTGCCCTTCCTTTCCTCGCCTCAGACGTCAAACAAAGGCATCTCTGTCCCTGGGAGCAGTCGTGCCTTTGGATACTTCTCCTTTGTTGACATTCCCATGCCCATCAGGATTCAGAGCTGAAGCAAGCCACTTGCTTTCTTGGCATCCTGTGTCCCAGTTTTCTCAACACACCCTGTCATAAGAGGGAGATGGCGCGTGAAACTTCACACGGGTTTATAACACGTAATTGATTGTCACAAGTATAGCTTTTCTCACTGCATTGGGAAGGCTCCATTAGGCAGTGGTTAGGAGACCAGCTCTCTTCATACAGCTGGTGGTAAGTCTCTGTGTTTTTCCTAGGACCAGTTTCCTCCTCCAGACTTTTTTCACTGAAGGATATGTAAATACATGGCTCCCTCTGCTTTTGGTGGGAAGTGTAAACATTCATAAGATTTTGAGGTCACGCACTAAATTATTCCAGTTGCCATGCATCCAGTCTGGAAAAGGTTCTGGCTCCCATTCAAATATGAAAGAAAGAATTAGTTCTGAGCGAAATAATTCTCAGAACAGTTGGAGAGAGGATCCACACCCACATCTTTTCCTTCCTCTCTGACTGTGCCAATTATCTCTCCCTTTCCCTGGACAATTACAGTCTTCACAGTGGTCTTACTGTCCAGTGCACTAGTAGCTACTGGACTGTGAGCAGGCAGTTTCAGATGGCTGGTTCCATCTTTGACATTGTAGTTCTGAGGAAAGACCGAGCCTGTTCCTGTACAGCCCAGGCCTTCTCTGCTGACAGCATTCTCCATACTTGTTTTGAGTGGTTGTTTATACATGTTTCTAGAGAAATAAGTTTGGCAACAGGCAACAAATGTTCTCAACCCTTTAAGGAGTAAAATGTTGGGTTTGAGCAAATACAACTGTGCTGTCACATTTGAATTCGATGAAGTTCTTCTCTGTCTGGTGATGATCAGCAGCAGGAGTACTCTGTCATAATCCTACTTTATTTTTTATTTCTTTCCTTGAAGGAAGCAAAAAATTAATGTTTCTAAGTCAGGGCTGTATAAACCGAATTTGAAATTAATGTCCGTATCAACAACTGAAGGTCAAATGTGAAAGCAGAGGTTCATGCTGGAGGTGTGGCCTGGTCTGGTCTCCCTGGCACTGACACAGAGGGCTGACTCTCAGGTATGCCAGGAATTCCCTCGGGACTTCCAGGCTGAAGCCTTACTTGAAGCGTCTGAATGTGCTGCTCGAATGTGCTGTTCATTGCCCCACTGCAGAGGCATGCAGTATGTCAGCACCTCCAGTCATAGTTCAGTGTTTCAGCAAGCTCCTAAAACCTTCTAAAACATGCCTTGGTGAAACGTAGGTGAACAGAATGGGGCTTGTCAGCACAGAAGTTAATGCACAACTACAACCTACAAAACATTATCAAAGAAGATGTCGGTGTATGGAGTCTTTGATTCCAAGTTGCAATATTTTCATTATAATTTCCGTAATTATTTTTTGAGCTGTATGTAAGGAAATGGCTTATATTTCCTGGTCTTTCTGTACTCATAGAACTGTACTTTGAGGTCTGTCTCTGGTTGCCTTTGTTCTTTGTTAGAATACCAGCCCTTGAAGTGAAGGTACTTGGATGGGCACGCAGAAATGACAATTACCCAAATGTGGCCAAGATTAGCAACAAATAAATCATTAATATGTGGAAAAGTTTAAAGAAAACTGCATATATGTTTCTGAGTTTTTTAAGAGTTTGGCTGAAGGAAACTGCATTTAAGTTGTCTATTTTTGGCTGAAGATGCATAAGTACAGAAATAATATTGTCTGGAGACAAAAAAAATGCTGAGAAAGCAAGAGGGCAGAAAAGGTTTTGTTTTGGAACACACACATTTTATGCTTGCTATACATAAAAATGAGAAGTATTTACACTAGGCAAATATGCAAGCTTTACAAACATAGGTGGCACTTCCTTACATGTTTTCTCTTGTTTGTGTTTAAGTAGTCTTCATGTTCCTTGAACATGATGAATATATTCAGACCAGCACAGTGTCTGGGTAAGCCAGCTCTGGAGATGCCTAGCTTTGAACAGTGTGGACCTGAGCAGGGTTAGATGTAACTTAAGATTTGCTGATTAAAGTAAACACTTCTAAGAACCTAGTATTTCTTTATTTGGCAAAATAACATATCACTGTTGTAATTAGGAATAATTCACAACTGCATCACTGCAAGAAAAACTGATTTACAATTCTAGATCTTACTGTTACTAGCATTTGTACAAAATCACTGTAAGAAATCTGCTGAATTACACAAAAGGGCTATTAAGTTGCAATTCTACTGCCTTTGCTCCTGCACTTGGTATTCAGGAGTAAGCCTACCCTTCCTTGCAAGCTTATCCCTTCTTACCCCACCCTGCTACAGGGACATGCCTGGTCAAGAGACCTGTGGTGTCTCCCCATGGGGGCTCCCAGTGGGCTTGTGCTCACAGGTCATCATCACTACTGCCTGTGGGTGTCCCTGCTTTTGCTCTTAGTATATCCTCACTACCTTCATTCTTCACCTAATTTGATGCCCTCTTCATATTTTTTTATTTTCCAAGTTTTTACCAGCCTTGCACCTCCTTTTCACTGCCTGTACTCCTCCCAAATAAACAACCTACTCTTAGTTTCTTTTTGCTCATTGGTCCATTTTTTTTACGCTCAAAAGTTGGTGTTTCTGACACTATTACCTACATAATTTTATCTCTAAGATGGTATTACCATTACAGTTGGCTGAATGAGACAGCCTTGCCTCCAAGGGCTACCTTTTGACCCTGTGGGTCTCATTGGGAACATTTATGTTACACATTTCTGGACAGAATTACTATACTTCACTCTTGATTCTCCAGCCTAATTCTAATTAAGCAACACCTCACCTTATGCACAGAAAGCTTGCACACCAATGCAATGGTATAACTTGGTTGGTGTTTGCACCATATGTGTGTTCTTAAATAGTGTTCATCACACTCGATGCTCCCATCAAAGGGTATAGCTACCTGTGAGGGTGAGACTTGGACACTTAGCACTGGATTCATCTCATGTGAAGCTGGACATTGCTCTGTAGACACGTCTCAACCAGTCACCCTATGCTACCCTATTTCTAATCCCCTTACCCTTCCATTATGAGATTTAGCTCTGGTATCTGAAATAGATCTGATGAGATTCTCTGGGTGATCTAAAATAGCAGCCGGATGTTGTACCTGTGTTGCACAAATCTTAAATTAGAGTCTATAAACCCCATTTCTAGACTCTGCCTATACTCTGGACTTCTTAGAGATTAGTGGAATTATGCATCATCCAAAACATGAGAAAGACTTGGAACTGAAAGTCTTCTCAGCAGACACCTTCATAATGGAGGGCCAGTTTGCCCAGCTTGATCACACAAATCCTAGAATACCTTTCTGGTGCAGGCACACTTTTCTTCATTTAACGGCATACTGAGCAAATCAGGAGATTCATCTCCCTGCCCCTACACTTCTGTAGGGCGTGGATCTCTCTGTGTAAAATAGTCGCCTCACCCACCTTCATGGTTGAAAGAAAGCAGTAGGTATTTTCTGGAAGACATGCAGTCAATCAGTTTAAATGCCAGTATAAGGATGGAATGAGTTATGTCCTAGATTGACCAAAAAGGCTCCTGCTCAGATCAAAACAACTACATTGGGTTGTCACCATCAGTGTTATGTTCCCATAAATATCTTTTCCTCAGGACATAAATAGCTGAGCCCTTCAAAGTACCTTGTTAAATGCAAAACTTTAAGGCTTTTTGCATTCTAATTATTGACTAATGTATGTCCATTTGATTTCCCTTCATCTCAATTGTGTGCCCGTGGGTATAATTGTTTTTAACAAAGTTCTACAAGAATCCTTAACAGACTTACTTTTGAACACTAACAAGCTTGTAAACCATAATGTTTTAGACTGTAACCCCCAATAATGTAAGATCAAACAACAGTGCAATGATCTTCAAGAAATTATAAATATTCTAGATATTTCTAGATAGTGGAAGATAGTAGAAAATGCTACATGTGACTAAAAGCTCCCAGAGTTATAAAGTTGAAAGTAGCAGTTGAAAAGGTGGAGGTGGAGATTAGGTAATAAGGAAAGCCCAATTATAATCAAGAAGAGGTATATTGCTGCTGGTCTCAAATGCTTTCCCATTATGTTCTCAACTTTTGGAGAATCTTCCAGGTTTTTCTTTTCATTATCTGCAAAATCTGTGTGCATAAAAGGATGCAAAATGAGAAAATAATAATAAAAAAAAACCTTCCTAAAATTGTGGAAGAAAACAATTGTGTCCCCATATTAGCTGCTGGTATTGTTACAGCATGCAAATTAAAATGTTGGATGGTGGATAGTACACAAACAATAGACCTTGAACTTCCATTTGAAATAAGCATTAGCAGCCTCCTCCAGATTTTTTTACAAGTGCACAAATATCTTGCTATAGTTCTGATTCATTGTCGGTTTTCTCCTTGACAACAGTTTACCAAATTTAGAGTCACTCTGCTAATTAAAGAAATAAACTTACTGTTCTCATTATTTTTTCTCAGTAGGCAAAACTGAAAACTCACATGATCAAGTTACCCTATCTGTCTCTTAGACTGGCATAGGCTGTTGTTTACAGCACCAACAAAAACAGATTCTAAAAGTTCAAAATTGATCGTTGCCAATGGCAGCACTATTAGCACACTGCTCCTTAATGGATACCTGCATTCTCCAGAGGAATATGATCACACGGGCCATGCATCTGCATGGCATCCATGAAAATTAATAGAACTGTTCTCAATTTCAGAAAAGGAACTGAGGGGGGAAGTCAGTAAAATGAAGGATACTGAGAAAAAGATGCACATTTCTTCTGCAAATAGGTTGATAAGAAATTAACCCCATGGAAATAGTGAGTTTGTGATCATCCAGATATTTAACTAAAAAATGGACCAACCTGAGCAAACTGCTGGAGTTTATAAAATTTGATTTAATATTTCCTCTAAACCATAGCTTAAACATAAAGTAGAATTCATAACATGACATAGAACTCTGCTACATCCATGAAATAATTTCCTGAATAAAAACCTAACCTATAAATAGGTCAGGGCATGGTTTCAGTTTGGTGGATGCTTTTATCAGTATGAAAACCCTACCTCTTCCATTAAACATGAGAATTAAAGTTGAAAAAAAAAGTATTTTAATATATGAAAGTACTTAAGATACAGACATGAACCTTCTCATGACAAGCAAAAGAACTCATTTTGGGAACTTTGTATCCCTGTGCATTGTAAGATAAAGAGCCTGCTGTACAAATATGACCAAAGCAGGACTGAGGCAATGCTTGGTGCCTGCTCTATACCTCTTATTCATTTGACTGCCAGGGAGGTATCCAAATCCCAGAGCTGTGTTTTCAGGTAAAGGCAGAAGTTGGTACCTGAGAAATGTGACTGAAAAACCTCAGGTGTTGAGTAGAGGATTGCTTAGAGCCACATGAAAAATTCTAAGCATGGCAGCTTTGGTCCCCTCTGTGTTTTAGCTCAAGGCAGCGCTAGAGGCAGGAATGGCAACATCACAGTCTATTTATGAAGCTGCATAGCAGTTCAGAGTACCCATCCTGTTTTGGAGGCTTGTTTATACCCTTTTCACCTGCCTTTCAAGACATTATATGCTCAAGCTATGAAGGAGGAAGAAAATTGAAGACACCATTTGATTTAGCCAAGAGGGGAGCAAGTGATAATAGAGCCTGACTCTGTACCCTACAGCTGGGTTGCCTTGAAGTTTCATCTAAGGATCAGTGCATGTAAAATGCCCTGAATGAGAGGCTCTGGTTTCCTGTAGCCACTAGATTTAGTCCTTCTCTTTTTTTCCTTCTGCCTGTATTAGTTACTCACAGTGGGCCAAGCCAGGTTCAGAAATAGTGATGAGGAATCCCTTCCTCCTTTCCCAGATTACTTACTAGGCTGCTGGGTTATTTTCAGGAGTTCAAAACCCTGGGCTTAGGTGGGCTGCAATCTGGTCTTCACAGTTTCCTACTCATTAAGTTACATTTATAAAAGTCACACCACAGCATGCACAGCATCTCTGCTGTTCAGGATTCTAAACAAGACTGACTCTGGCTGCTGCATTCCATTGCAGGAATATAATCTGAGTTTACCCGCCTGTTGAAGTCCATCCAAGGATTTGTGTGGAGTGGAGCATATTTTGTGATCCATACGTTTGTGGCCCAGGCCAAGGTGGTCCTGGTCAGGCAGGAGAGATGTAACTAAAGACATTTACTTAAGCTGGGAGTGACTTCTAAATCACAGTGGTTGACTGCTAGCAAATTTTATGTTCCTCCAGGATCAGCAGCTGTAGAAGAGCAGAAAGCAGGAGTTTGGCTCATGATTTTGAACATGATACCTACATCTTCCTTTATGTCCACCCATAAATATTTCAAAATACAGGAACCATTTAGAGCATGCATAGAAGGATGTGCTGCATTGTGACCTAGGACTTAGTCCATGTCCCTAAAGAATCCAAGCAGCTGCGCTTCTGTGATATGATATCTATTGCATGTGTCAAAAAGATACGTGAGATACTGCTCAGCATCAAGCTGCAGTGTTTTGAAAATGCAGAGGGAAATAAATGAAGTAGCATTATATTTCTTGATGCTGATCTCCAAGAACTGGGCAGCCACTCATGGCTGCTTCTCAGCATAGATTAAAGAGGTTTCAACTGTAAATCCTAGGTCTGATCCTGGTCTTTGCTTTAGCACTTCCCAGTGAGTTTGCTAATCAAGGCTTATTGTGCAGTGTCAGATATTCTAGCTGATACCTTTTAACTTTTGTGTTATGTGTGTTCTGGTTTGCAGGGTGGAAAGAAATACACAGGACCATGTGGAGGCAGAGACTGCAGTGGAGGATGTCAGTGTTTCCCTGAAAAAGGAAGCCGTGTAAGTAACATTTTTCTCCTGTAAAATGTTCTTGATGGTACAAGTTCAGTGCTATATAATTTGCTGTATACGGATTTGCATTATACTGCTAAGAGTATTAAAACAATTATTCTTTTTCTGGAAAAAGTTACTGTTGTTTCATCTGACTTTCTCACAAGCTCATAAATTTGAAGAAATACTTTGTTATGAATACCTTGTTATGATATGTAGCAGGCACTTATCTCAAAGATAAGGGCCAAGGGACCTGACAGCCATGACGGCCTGGAGCCACTACACTTAGGCCTTCTCTCTTTTTCTTCTGACTGTAATAATTACTCACTGTGGGCTAAGCCAGGTTCAGAAATAGTGATGAGGATCAAATCAGAATGACGAAAAGATACCACATACATGCATGGGATACATATATTTGATGATTTTAGCAGCCTTTTCCAACCTAAATTATTCAATAATTCTATGATTCTATGTTATTTCCAGTAAAGCAAGAGTGAACCATGCCTGCAAAACCTGAAATCCCTGCTGAAAGGGAACTGCTTAGAACTTCTGGCATTATGCTGTGGCTGATAGTCTGTTCTTTGTTTTGGGGACTAGTGAGGAATGAGGCAGAGGAAAGGAGATGGGGTGGAGGGGATTAGCCACCTGCCACAAAGAGCACTGAGAAATAGGGCAGTTCCTATCCTGTATGGCTTGGAGCCCTGGCTGGCAGGCTCCTTCTGTACAGCTTGGTCTTCTGCAGCTGAGACAGTGACTCAGCCTTTTCCATCCTCCCATCTCTAAGAATAGGTCAGGCAGGAGATGTGGTGGCAGGTCATATGCTTCTTCTGCTATCACAAACCTCATAAGATTTTTTAGTTCTCTGCCTTCCCTCCACACAGCCAGCCATCAGTTCCCATTCCCATTGCATTCCTCAAGCTTGACTCCACGTCTGAGTGGAGGGAGAGGTGGTAGGAAAGTCACAGTGTAGGTGGGAGGCAAGGAACACTCTTGTTTACAGCAGAAGTCCTGATGTCTCCATGGAAGTCAGATGATCCTGGTGATCGGGATCAGGTCAGATGATCCATGCCATGGGGACTGTAATAGTTATACTCCCATGGCCTGACCAGGAGATGCTCATGATCTGCTTTCCATTACAATAGCCCAATGACAACCTGATGAAACTGAGGACAAACAAGCCCTCCCCTGAGACACAGCTTCCCATGGGACTCCCTCCAGCTGTTACTGCCTTGCCCTCATCATCCAGCACATGAGGTTTGGCAAGTGCCTCCTGCCACTTCCCACTTCTGACTGAAAATCAAAAACTGATGCTGTAAGATGCTCACTAGAGTTCATGAAAATATCTGTTGCAAAACTACCAACTTTTGTGACTAAAATGTTTTTCATGCTCCTTATTGACTAAATGATCTTGAATTTCAAATTGCCAGATGTGAAAGAAAAAAGAGATAGTTAAACAAAACTAACTGCATAGATTAGGAAAGCTGAAAATGTGAAAATACCACAGTAGAGAAGCAGTCAGGTGCCACTGATAAGTAGCTCCCTGTGAGTTGCTTACTATCCACATCGGAAAGTGAGGGCAGATTTTATGTACTTGCTCACCACTCTTGGTTTTACCTCAGGGAAGTAAGTAACCCCACTTATTAATGAGGTTGGCCTCCCTTTAAATGGATACTCAAAAAGAGAAAAAGGGTATGCTACAAAACATAAATTATATTTTACTACTTGTGGTTAATTGTGCAAGATGTGAAAAAGTATTGGAAACAGCCATTTACAGAATTTTACACTTCAAAAATCATATTTTATCTGTCTGTATTTTACCTCTCTGAAATGATACGCCTCATTCTGATTTACCACACACTGCCTTTATTTTGTGTCTGCTGATCTCTTCAGATGTCACAACCCCTGTTAAACATCTGGTTTAAGGAACAAGATTGGCCTTTAGAGTCTAGTCAAATTTGGCATAGCTTCTGGTCTCATGCTAATCCTCAATGGGAATATTTATTTTCACAAAACCTCTGTATAATCTGGCACGACACACATTTTCTGTTCGAGGTGACTCATTGCATGCACAATAGACGTATTGCGTGTTTGCACTTGTAAGAGTGCCTGAAGCAGTCTGTCAGAGCCTGCTTCTCCTGTGACTCTCCATCCCAGGTGCCACAGAGCTGTCACTTGCAGGGCGCCTGGAACTCGGGTAGGAGCAGCTCTGCAAGGGTCTGCAGCCAGCTGTCAGCCCTGACATCCTCTGGAAGTTCACCCTCTGTGACAGGTCTCAAAACCAGGCAAATTAAAAGCATTTTCTTTGGATTGCTGCTACTGAATGCACATCAGCAGCTGTTGAAGGAAGTGAATTCATTGAAGTGGTAAACACAATTGCAAACTATGAAAGGAGTAAAGGTCTGAAGAAATGCCTAGTCTTTATTTATATGTGCTTCTACTTCATTTGTTATCATCGTTTCAGTTGCACTCTTAAGATACAGCATTTAAGAAGAGATGCTTATCTTTATTTGTTGTCTTAATCCAATAACTTGTTTAGAAAAAAACACTTCTTGTAAAATATGCCCACTGATATCTCCTGGGAATCTGTGCGAGAGACAGAGAGGCATTGTCCAGATGTGTGAAGATTCATCCATGCTTTGGTGATTTGTGCCAGGTCTCCAGGTGCAGGACAGCTGGAAGCCTTGGGCTTCTGTCTACACTGCTTTTGGTTCAGGACTGGTAAGGATAGGCACAAAGGCACAGGAAAGTTGAATCCTGCTTCACATGGGCAGTTTCTAGGGGCAAAAGGCAACCCAGCACAAATCAATGCATCCACCTAGCAGGCCTACTGGAAAGAGGTATGTGGTTTTAGGTTTTCTTCCACTCTATTTTGGCTGGGCTCAAGCCTGGAATTTTCACTGGACTCAGGCACAGCTAAAATCCAGTGGGGACAGAAAAATAAAACAGCAGAAGCATCATCTGCCCACTGTAGTGGTGGGGGAGCTGCTGCAGCTAAGCAAAGGCAGCATCTAGCCGGCAACCGCCTGCCTGTCATCCAAGCTGCTCCCAGGGCTGTGAGGGCACCTGCAAATGGCACTTTCTTCTTCATTCCCCAAAGAAAAGCTAGTCAAATCCAAATGTTCAGAGTTATTGCTGATAACTGTGTTTGCAATTCACAGCAAATGCTGAGTTGTTTCTTGGAGAAGTTTCTCTAAAGAAATGTTTCTTTGGGCCATACACATGCCCTTGAAGTTCTCACCTCCAGTCCTGCTTTGCGTTCACATCTTCAGAGTAGAAAGAGTAAAGGGAATTTCTTCTGTAAGCTTGTTCTGGGTTTTTTTCCCAGTCTTTAAGGACACTCTAGTCTTTGTTCTTTTTCACTGCAGCCTACTTATCTTCCAGTTGTACTTACTGTTAGCTGGTTGCAAATATCCAGTCTATCTAACCGTGCCTTGCATCTAGGTAGATGGTTGCAGCTGGGGCTGCAGGAGCCAAGCTTGGGAACCAGCCTCAGCCTCATCTCCCCTTCCCACAGCAGGCAAAAAGCTCAGTGGAGCTGCAAATTGAAGCTCCTGAAGGAGTGTTCAAACCCACATGACAAGAAACCGTAGTGTAAGCCTCAGTGGAGGACACAGAGTGAGAAGGCAGAGGAAAGACAAGACTCATCTTCTCACTGAGACAGATTCATCTTCTAATTTTCTTCTAAGGCAACTCCTAAATTGTTCTCCTACAACAACAGACTCACCCTTTCCCTGAGGTGCATTTGGAGAACATAATGTAAGGAGTACACAGATGCCTGGGTAAGAGGAAAAAGAGTAAAGGGAAACACTGATATAGTATTGAAATTCTGTTTTGAATGACATGGAAAGCCTGGATTAAAGGAACAAAAAAAACCCAACCAAAAACAAAAACAAACAAACAAACAAAAAAACACAGCCAAACAAAAAAAACCAAACAAAAAAACCCCCAAAAACAAACAAACAAACACAAAAAACCAACCCCCCACCAAAAAAAAACCCAAATTAAAAGCATCTGGTTTTCTTTCTTCTTCCTCTAGATTTTTATTGCAACTTCTAAAATCTTGAGATTTATAGTTCTTTTCAAACATTGCTTAGAGAACAATATATGTGCCTTAAAATTTGTTAAACATTAATGCACTTATGCAGGAAACGATAACTCCATTCAATACAATGGCCAACTGTTTGACCTATTGAAATTCATAGTCAGCCTCACTTCATAACCAACCTAGAAGGCTTTATAGAAAGTGGAAGTGAGTAGAAATGTTTTTGATCTTTCTATAGAGTGAGAAATTGCACTCTTTTGAAATCTTGCTTTGTACTTTCCAAGTCAAGCGTCTAACAGTGCTCAAGCCATTTAGCCATTGTTTTTGCAAGGGGCTGGAATGATGGAAACTGAAATTAAAAGACAGCTTTGTGTCCCCCCATAAACACCACTTTTTGGGAATGCCCAAGCATTCCTTTTTAACCGAGACTGACATGAGGGTTCACTAGAATTCTTTTACAGATTTCTGCTATATTGTTTTCACTAATGCAATGGCCAAGGGTAAGCTATTACCAGCACACCTATAATTACTTCTGTCTGCCTTTGGATGCTATACAGTTGGGAAATCTAGTGTCTGGTATTTACTTGCAAGCATTTTCCATACAAGTTTAAGTCTTAACACATGGGCTAGATCTAGATGTGTCTCTTCATAATTAAAAGAAAACAAACAACAATAAAATAGAACACATAAATATTCTAAAATCAACTCCATTGTTATATCTTAGGGAAATGTTTAAATCCAATAAAATAATTTTATCGACTGTTAGTGTAATTCTTGTATATCACAATTAACTGGCTTCCAAGCTGGCATAATGGCAGTAGCTCCTTGTAACTCTTTGTTGATATAAACTGATATATCTGATGACATCTGATATTTACTTTGTTTTTTCTTTTTTTTTTTTTTTCTCCACGAAATAATAACATTAGAAGCATCTTCTCAGTTACTCATCTAGCTCACTACTCTGTTCCCAACTGTGGTAGTTAGAGATGCTATTTACAGGGAACACAGAGTTCTGGCAATTTCCTGCAGTCCATTCATTTGTACCCAAGATAACACAATTTATACGTTCCTTCAGTATCTATGTGTCGTCCTGAATTTGTCTAATCCTTTTTGTGAAGCTACTGTAACTGAGTGTCTTTACAACCTCCAGTGGCACTACTGAAATGATAAAAATTATATAAATCACTGTCTGACCTGTTCTAAGCAAAGCTCCCTCTGGTTTCATCAAATACACCCTATTTCTAGTACTGTGAGATTTGGAGTACCTCTGTGTTTAGGTTACTCACTGCTTCCCTAATTTTGTAAATCTCAGTTATATTCCCTCTCAGCTTTCTCTTGTCCAAAAGGATGAGTCACAGCCTTTTTAGGTTCTCGTTTGAAGGTGACATTCCAGCCCTTAGTCCCTTTACTCTGCTCTCTCCTCTGCGAGAGACCAGAACTGTCCCCATCCGGTTTGGTGGGGTCCTTCTGGATCTCCCAGAATGGGAGATCACCAGATCTCCCCATTCCTCATCACCAGCATCACATTTAACAGCCTAAGAGGGATTAGTATCATCTGTAGACTCAGATGTTTCACAGTTCAGTCCCTTCTGTAGTTCACCATTGAAATCTTTGCAAAAACCAGTTACAGCACACATGTAAGAGGACCCACTGCTGTTATGTCTCCTTTTTCAAGTGTAACAATAAGGTACTATTCTTTTCTTCCTACCCTTTTTACAGCCTTCAGTCCATAAGAGCACCTCTCATACAACCCCAAGAGAATCTATTTCAAAAGCTTCAGTGAAGTATTTTATAAAAACAGTTTTGAAAATCCAAATATATTATAGTCACTAAGGCTTGCTTTACCATGCTTATCCTTCTGCTCACTTACTGTGTTCCTTAAGGTGGACTACTGCCTTGCCAAGCAGGAAAGTCAAATAAACTGGCCTCCTCTTGAGCCCTTTTTCTGCATGGAAGCTTGGTTGGCACCAGCCCACTGTGCAGTGGAGTTTGTAATGTTGGGTTACACACTTTGGCATGCAGCTCTGCAGTTTCATGCTTGAGTTCCTTCAGAAGTCATGGGTGGCTGTCCCCACTCACGTTCGCTTAGTAACACCTGCCTTACCTGTTTTATCTACGACTTCCTTCATATTTATCTGAAATTATTCTGTCTCGAGGAGTAGCTTGGATTTGGGACCTTCTCAAATCCAAGCTACTCCTTGAGACAGAAAAAGACCTCTGCAGAGAAGTCACTAAGTTTCTCTGCTATGGCCTTATTATACCTGAGAGCTCCTTATGAGCCCTTGGCATCATGTGGTACTGCTATTTCCCTGGATGGCTTCTTGTTTTCCTTTAAACAACTTTTTACTATCAGCTTGGTTATCTTCTGCAAACTTTTCTCAGTCAGTTTTAGTCATCCTAGTTGCCATTTACTCTTGATGTGTTTTTTATGGGCTTTCCTGTTCATTTCAGCAATTTTTTTAATTCCATCCCTTTTGCCTACAATAGCCTCCTTAGCTTTTTTTATGAGCTATGTGGCGTTTTTATTGAACCGTTTTACTTTCTTTTTGATATGTGACACATAGTTTACTGGGACTTTTAATACAGTGTTTTTGAAAAGCCTCCAGGTTGCTTTAGGCTTCTTGCCTTTTTGACTGCTTTTTCAGGCCTTTAATATTTTTGTGATTTTTATGTATTTCAATGCTGTAATCAAGTCTGGTGTGGTACTTCAAGATTTAATTTTCTTTTTTCTCTAGTTAAGGTAATACAGGAGAGCAGCTCCACTGGCAAAAGACAGGAAAAGAAAAGGCTTACTGTAAAATCTGTTGGACAGTGTGAAGCTAAGTTCTTCTTTCAGATACATGTTTTGTTTTACACGTGTTTGAGGGTGGTTTCAGATGCATGCTTTTGTTTAAGTTTATACTTTTAAAACTCAGCCTTACAAGGTCTTGCAAGCATAGACAAATGCCTGAAGTCTTGATATTGTTCCATGGGCATCTAAATCTTGGGTATAAGGCTTAATTGCATGAACTGTTTGCAGTAAACGGGCCCAAAATCTTCAGAGTTCACTAGCAAAGGCAGGCAGTGTACAGGTTTGCTTGACAGAACTTGAACTTGTGTTAGTCTGAAACTTGATACCTAGTTTATGACCTAATGTTTTGTTTAATGAACATTGCTTAACCTGGGCTACATTCACTATTAATCGACCATGTAGCGGGATAGTTATGTTGGTTGCTAATTGCTGTCCTTTAGTACAATTGTCTTGACATTTTTTGAGTGAAATATGCATGTTTCCTTTTTTTTTTTTTTAAGTTCTGTTTATACATGTTTAATCAACATCAGAGATCTTTTTGAACTAGTGGACAGAGATTAGATAACTTTCCCATGAGCAAGAAGCTCCTCCTCCCATACATGCATTCTACACAAAATCTGAGATTCGGGAAGTCAGTGAAAGGTCTTCCTCAGAATCTGTTTCAAATTAAAAATGCAAGATATATTAAAAAACAAAGCAGAGTGTTTTGTTTCCGTACATGCAGGACTGCAATTAAATGTTCACGCAAAAGTCATATTTTCATTTGTAAATATTCAGAATATTGTAAAGAATGTTTAAAAGATAAAATAAACTCAAATGGAGACTTTCAAATCAAACAAAATATGCATATTGACCAAAAATGATTTTTTCACTCCTTGTTGTTCTCTTGTTCTTTTGCAGAACATTTCTGCTTCAGCCAGATATGAAACATGGTTTCATTCCATAAGTAGCATATAGAAATGGTATTTATTTTTAATCTAAAGGACTACACGTTTTGTTAAGCCCGTCCCATGCTAACAGTTTGCACTCCCTGCCTTTTGCTCCAGCCATGAAAGCAAAATCCCTTCAAAAGTTTTTCAAATCAGTTGTACAGAAGAGAAAAAGAATGATATTTTAATGAAAGGTTGTCAAAGGGACACATTCACCCTCATATTTCCATATTCAGTTTAATAATTTTACACTTCCCTGGATTGACATCCGTTATCTCCAGCAAAATAAGAGCAAGGTATGCAGCATGCATACAGATACTGCACCTTCCTTCTGAAGCCCAAGGTTAGACCTGTGCAGATACTTCTCCTATGACCTTGTATCAGAAACATTTGCAATCTCAGCTGGTGTGATGAGAAAACAATTCAACAGCATTGGACAAAGCTCAAGAATTAGTGTCATCCATCAAAATGAATACCAAGGTTGCAGTTCAAACAAACTTATGACCAAAGTCAATATACCAGATTAACTATTTGCAATGTAGATTCAGCTCTTCCGTTTGAAATGACACCATCTGGTGCCTTTTGCATTACCTATGCAATCTGTTGATTTATGGGCCTGTTACACTCACTGAAAAAAACAAATCTTACGGCATTTTGCTAATAAATTGAGAAGGTATTTCACTGATACTTTAGGAATTTATTTTGAGGGCAACATTTTTAAGAGTCTATTTGAACCACTGCATATCATAAATTTGAATGAGAGATGGAGAGAAAATGCAAGAGAAATCACAGTAAGGAATCAAGAACCATTTTATTTCAGAAAATAAAACAAGATTTAACTCTAGAAAATTTAACTCTGATAAAGAAATAATAGAAAGGAAACTTGTTGAAGATGAATAGTGCAAAGTTAACTTCGGTGATAATAACCAATGCTGGGATAAGAACCCTTTGGATGCAAATTCACAATCATTTTAAAATATTGCCATGCCTTTTTTCTTAAATGGCTTTTTATTTTATCCTTCCTGTCTTCCTATGAAATCCTGCAAGTATATTTTACCTTATTTAGAAAATAAGTACCTGAATTTAGGGAATGTCATGAGTGTCTACTCATCTGTTACCTTTCCACTCGTTCTGGTTAATAGTGTCTGCATAGCACAGCACATCCTTCTGTATGTATGACATCAGCTCAGTTGGGTAGAAATTTCCCACCATGGGATGCTCATAGTGCCAGGGGGTTGATCCCTGGATGGGCCATTCACTTAAGAGTTGGAATGGATGATCCTTATGGGTCCCTTCCAACTCGGAATATTCTGTGATTCTGTATCATTGATCTTTTTGTTTGGTTTTCACATATGAATTACACTTCATTAAGGAAATTAAATGCACTGTCAGGGTTGTTTTCAGAAAAATGTGTTGTCTGTTTGGTTAGACCTTCAAGCTTTGACTTCTAGCAGTCAGACAACACAACTACTGCACAAAAATATTATTTGTGCTTTCAGCCAAGTTTTGCAATTTCTGCTTACTGTGAGCAGGAGTTTAAAGATAGAGCAGCGGGTGGATGATGGTTTTACTCTGTGACTGGGTAGCTCACAAAGGCATCCAAGAGGGATAATCCAGGTCATCCTTTAGCACTTAAATTATACTCCAGAGATTGTAAATGTTTCTCATGACATATGTCTGAGGCTTTACAAATTTCTCAAATGGTGCTTGTTTCTATTTTCTGTATTTTTGTCACATGGGAGCAAGTAACATTGACCCATTTTCCTTTTGTCTGCTTTGCTAAGTACCAAACTATTAGTGGAATCCTTTGAGTCTGACCTGGAGAGACCAGGAATGTGGGAATGGGCAGGCTGTCATCTCAAACAGTATCTGCCGAGGCAGACTGAGCCTGTTCTCAGCGTTTTCTTACTGACACTTAAGAAAATAAATGTTCTTTATTAACCTCAGTTTGTACATAAGGTTTTCAAATCAACTTAAGTGTCTTTGCATAATGAACCAGACTGTTGAAGTATACCTAAGTGTTTCCATTACATTTATCTGGAAAAGGATGCCAAATGTTAAAATACCTTATAATAACCATTAGATATGAACTTTGGGAGCATGCAGAAAGAAGATCTTGAAGGATAGAAGCCTTTTAGGCACAGAGAACAGTTCTAGACAATGAATAAAGCTGCAAGCCCAAACAAATAAAGCATCCATGCAGCATTTTTTCTCCCACAGGCTAAAACTATTTTTCTATTAAAAGTCTGTATTAGTCTGTCAAATTCCTTTCTGTCTACTGCTATCATAGATACCCAGCAAAGAAAAGCACTTTTGGGTCTTTTGTGGCCTTGGTTTGGGTTTTTTCAGTATGGGTCATGATTGTTCAATGAAATTCTGTGTCCAACTATTGCTTGTCTTATTACTTAGCAAAACTAATTTTTGCAAATACAGTATCACTGGTTAAAGATATGTTATTAGCCTTATAAACTAGTTTAAAGCAGGTTTATTTGTCCCCAAGATTGTTGGCAGAGTCTAGCACAGGTGTAAGAGAAAAAAAGAAAGTTCTGCTTGCTATCCTCCCCAGGACACGTTGTTTCATTCCATTCAGAGTAGAGCAACATGGATAGTCTTTCTGTCCAGTCTAATAGAGATTTGGATATGTCTGTATTATTTCTTCTGATCCAAATACCCGTTTTTCTCCATAAATCACCTTTTGACTGTTTTCAGTTTCTAGATCCCCTACTTCTCTCTTTCTTTGATGAACTTTCTGTTATCTACTCGAGGCATGCAACATCTTCTCCATTTTGCCACCGTTTATCTGTCAAAGGCTTCCCACAAGGCACTTCCTTTCTTGATAGCCTGGAAGAGGAATGAGAGAAGCTGGTTCTGAGACGGGCTCTGCCTCCTGTAATGCAGGATGCCGTGGTATTCACATCTGTCTGGGCTTGTCTGTGTGAGGATGTGAGCTCCTTGGTCAGGAGCTGTTTGCATGTGGCTCTTTGTACGGTGCCAAAAGCATTGCTAACACTTCCAGGTTTGTGGCAGAGGCAGCATCCTGCAGAGAGGCACGGTGACAGCTTCTTTCCAGTGGACAGGGATTTCAGCAGCAAAAGGCTCAAAGGCAGCACACAACACTGTGGGTGTTGGACCCATATATATTCATTATTCCAGTATTTAATGAGGGTGTTCATTGGCATGCAGATTTATGGATAAAATGTTTTTTCCACAGGAAACTCTTCAGTTCAAATATGACTGTGCTGCTGCTACAGAGTATCCCTTACCACTGTGAGACTAACTCCCTTTCCATTACAGAGCACACCCCTCCATGTGCTTCGCATGGGTATGTGGTGTAAAACTATCTTGCACCCGTTTTTACTCTACTTGATTTGTATTTGCTAGGGACTTCACACCACAGGGCCATTCCCCCACCATCAGTGTGCCCTGTAGGCAGGACGATCTAGGTTGCATGAGCCAAATCTTGTCCTTCAACCCCTCTTCACAGAGCGAGGCTGCAGGATAGAGGAGGGTGGGCTCCCTGTGTGACAAAGATGCTACTCTGTCGCTGTCCCCTGCAGCTCCTCATCCTTAGCCCCTGCCTTTGGAGCAGTGGCAGAGGTGCATGGGCAGGCTGAGGAGTTACAACACCTCACAAACCAAACTGCAGAGTCTGAGCTCTGCTGCCTCATACCTGGTGCTGCCAGCCAGGTCTGGACTGCCCTGTACAGCCACAGGCACGTGAAACTGCTCAGGATTGCATGAGCCACAGCTCCCCATACAGGTCCTCCCTCTCCTCAGCTGGCTTCTCTCCTTCAAACAGTTGCAGAGTTGGTTTTGCTAAATGACAGAAGGTTATAATAAATCAAGTGAGAAGATTTGTGTTGTGCTTCCTACTGCATAAGAGAGGTCCGTATGGTTTAATTACTTCCTCTGTATGTCGGATATATGTGTATAAAATCTCTGAAGTCATGTGTAACTGCCAAGATCCTATGGTGTGGTTTGAAACATCCAGGCAGTGAACTCTCAAATGCTGCAGATGTGCTATGAGATATAAACGTAAAATGGAAGAAGTCAGATTATCCAGGTAAACAACAGCATTACAATTAGAGAAGTTGGTGGAGAGATCCAGAATTCAGCACAACAGAGGAAGGTGGGAAAGACCAGACAATTTTCTCGAGAGAGAATAGAGTTTGATCACCAAAGGAGATGGGAGAAAAATACTACACACACACCACCCCCCCTCAGGAAAACAGCAGAGCAGCCTGAGGAGAGAAACCATGTCATAGAAAACCACTTAGTGAATTGTACAGACATCTGAAAAGTGCCATCACAAAATATATCTGCTGATACAGCTTTGGCCACCATAGAAAATCATGCTTAAAAAATGAGCTGTTCCTGTGCCTTCAGGCAAAAACGCAGAGGAGGATAAGTAGACCATGTAGACCTGTAGACACAAGATCATGGATGGGGCCATGCACAGAGCCACAGTCAGTGTCTCAGCAGGGAGCTTCTCACCCCTGCATCTCTAGAGCTATTTTCTCAGGGCCTGTCAGGCATGTAGAGGCATATTTTCAATCTAGCACAATGGCTCAAGCATCTCTTGAGAAGGGAATGGTATGTGTTGGAGTGATGTTGTTAAAGGTGCAAAGCAACTCCATGGGATTAAGCATCTCCAGGGCCCAATCTGCAGTGGCAACGTTAGTCAAGTGAACATGAGAACAGGCTTGCTTCTCCTGTCCCAAGCCAACATCCTCTTGTGTCACGCCTCTAAAGATAGGAGAGAATAGAGAATAGGTCTGTTGGGCTAGTCTGTATCCATGACTACCACCAAGGCCAAGGAAGATGGGGTCACTTGGTGAGGAAGCACCCATGGGAAGAAACAGGGTGTCCTTGGGCTACCCCTGCAAGTGGCCCTGACACTGCTCCAAGGCAGCAGGACGCTTTGGCCCATGCCCCACGGTGGTATATGGTGTGCAGAACAAGAAACATGCAGAGGGGTGGGGTGCTCCCCCTCAGGGGATGGAGACCCTGCTGCCCCCTGCATCTCCCTCCTCAGCATGTCCAGTCCTTGCTGAAGGGACACATGACTGTTACCACAGGAGAGCTACCCTCTGTGGTAAAGTACATATATAGTCATCAAAGATGGCTGGACATTGCTGCCACAGTAATAGCTTTATAAAGTAATAATTTCTGCTAGACAATACTAATTGTATCAGTCTTGTATACATTTAATCAGCAAAATTCCTCTAAATAATTTCAGCGTGTCCTGCCTAAGCATGACAGTTTGGCCCCTCATGTTTACCAAAACTAAACACACACTAAATACCATTCTCAGTAAGCATACTTTTTTTAAAAAGCCCCAACACTGTGGTATAAATATACACATCATATTGTCAGCCGAGTCTGTGGCTTGGTGCATTTACACAGCTGCAGTTTGGGCTGTTGTTTACTCTTTCCCTCACAGACATTGTGTTCTGCTTTTTCCCTGTAAGGATTTTCCTTCTCTACCTATTCTTAGTCCCAGACAGAGAACTGTCCTGATTTATATATGTTGTGTAACTTAAGTGACTTCAAAGATGTTTTGTGTGGTGTAAATCAGAACACCAACTGGCTAAATAAACCCTCCTTGCAATGAGACGTAATTGTAAAGCTAAATGTGTTCCTGCCTCTGTGTACTAAATCAACAGGAGTCCTTTTCATTTTTGTGGGATAAACATACTTCTCTGTCATGTATTTACAGTCACTGGAATACTGTTGCAGCCACTTGTGACTCCTTTGCTTCAAGAAGAGATCTTTCATACTGTATTTTTTTATATATATCCCCAATTCTCTAAACCAAATTCTGTTGAAGATCTGAGGAAGTGTCTGCAGTTAGAGGCTGCATAGCTGTTATCCATACCCACTGGAGTACTGTTTCATTTTCAATTCAGTTCAGAGAATTCCCATAATGAAATTCAATGCCTAAGATCAGTTTATAATTGTTCATCTATTCCTGCACTTTGTTTATTCAAACACAGTTTTCAGAAAAAAGATTGTTCAACTCATGTTGTCTCAAGTATTATAATCTATTCTTGTCATGAAGTGAAATACAGGTCAAACTTTAACTTATCCCTTAACTAGCCATTTGGTTCAAGGAAAAACTTCCTCAAAATTCTCTCTTTACAAAAGCAAGTAATTCCTTGGGTTTTGTAACCTCTATCAGTTAACCTGTGTCTTTAAGCAAGTACGTGATCCCTTTTATGCACGTGTTACAAATTAATCCCTTTAGCTGCAGGCCCATATATAAGTTGTAGGGTATATCCCACCCCAGCTGTGTGCTTGCCAAATAGACTAAAGCTTTTGCCACCAGACACAATTTGGTTGAAGTCCTGCAAAAAAGGACATTTCTAGTTTGATAACTTATTCTGGCTGCTAGTTTGATTAGCTTTCAGAACTGAAATTTGTGAAGAAGTAAGCTTTGGCTTTTTAAGACCTAACTAAGCATCTAAGAATTCATGAGAGGCTCAAGTGTGTTTTGTAAGAAAGCAGAAGCATCACAGGCAAATTACATTGTGTTTGACCGGGGAAGACCCAGGTGTTTTAAATCAAAACCACAGCAGTAACGAAGACATTCCAGAGGGTCCAGGAGGGAAATGCTTAAGCTTCCAGCTTAGTCTTCTGTGAGAACCTTTCAGTATCTTGTAATGGAAATAGGAAATAGCCATCTTTGCTTAAATTTGACTGTCAGGGGAGAATTGAGATAAAACCGTCTGGAGATACTAATCTACTACTCTCCAAAGCAAAATATTATCAAGATTTCCTTCCTAGAAGTGCCTCCTTCCCTGGGCACAAAGCTTTTGGTGTAATCACAGAACAAGCAGAAGTTTCCTTGAGTTGGTTAGGATGGGCTGGAAGGAGGAGAGGGGGGTAGTCAGAAAGAAAAATTGTAGGAGTGTACATAGCGATATGTAAACCAAACAAAAGGCAAGTCTTTCAAACAAAACACTAATATTTAGATACTAAAGTGTCATGAGGTAAGCAGAGACAAAGCAAAGAAAACCTCAGCAAGAAACTGCTGTTAAGAACTAGTGACTGAAGAAAAAGCATTTCGTACTTGTAACAAGTATTTCTTTCCCTGGGAGAGGAAATGTTGCACAACTCGTAAACACGCCTGGATGCAGCAGCATCAGCCAGCTGATGACTGATGAATTTCATTTACTTCCTATCTGACTTCTGGATATTCAGGCAGATGAAATTGCTAAGAATAAATTCTGATGGGGGCTGTGAAACAATCCCCCGCTTTGTTTATCACCCTGAAACTGGGGCCAGTTTAGTCTATGTCCAGAGCGTGTGCCTTTGTGTGATGCCATGGTGCTTGTAATGCTCTGTTGGCTCTTACCAGCTTTTAGCCCGACACTTGTGCTCCTCCAGATTCTCTTACAGTCAGAGTCAGATGTGTCCCTGAAGTGATGTAATCTCCTCTGTCGCTGTCAGTGTGAGATGTACTTTTACTGCTTTGTGACTTGTGAATATGGAACTCAAGTAATATGAACTGCACGTTTGCTTTCTGTTATGTGCAACTGAGTGTGTTCCTGTAGCCACTTCAGAATGCTGTTACTTTTATCCCTATATTACAAGACCATTTTCTGTGTTCTGCCCCTCTCCCTTTGTTCAGGGTATCATGTGTCGCAGTGTTGAGATAGTAGGAATAGCCCCCTTGCACTTTTTCCTTAAAGGTTTTAATCCAAATCTTTAGGATGTGAAATGGGTCTTGATATTCAAAATGGTTGAGCTATGGGTTACCTGAGCCTTTGATACGGCTCTTTTAATGGAGAACTCTAAACAAAATTCCTTCCTTGGGTAAAAGCTAAACAATTACAGAAATTAGAAATTTGAACAGAGCATTTGTGAAAGCTTCTCAAAGGGAATTTACCTCATTTTACTCCTCTGATTTGACTTACTAAGAATCTTTCAATTAAAGTTGCAGTCACCACTTATTTTTCACCTTCTCTCCACATTTTCCTCAGAAGAGGGGCAGCAGTCAGCAGCATCCTGGTACTGCTGACTGGCTCATGGATAGAAGCAGAAATTCACTTAAAAAATCCTGACCTGCTTGTCCAGTCATTAATCCTGTGTAATACATCTCTTGTGTAATCCAGAATCAGGTATAAAAAGGTGTTTAAAATTACAGTTACTTCAACTGGTTTTCCCTTTATGCATTATTTTCTACTGAAACTGTAACATCCATCTGACCCCAAAGTCCCTCTTCTACCCATTGCACATCTTTGTTCATTTATTTTCAGAAACACAGACCATTCTTGTGCTGGTACATCATCCTGGGCCACCAGGGCCCATCCTTCCTCTCTGACTCTCATTCCCAATCATTTTCTAGCAATGAAAAGAAACCTTGCTTCTGGTTTCCTAGACACTTCCAGCTGGCAGCCTCCACCAACCTCTTCACCCAGCCTGGTGTGTCCCTGAGTATGCTGCATGCTGCCTGAATGTTCATTGAGGAGGGGCAGGAAACTTGCTCCCAATTTCCGTCTGTCCCAGGTTGGTTTGGAAGGAGAGCTGCAGGAATGATTCCCCTGAAGTTCCTCAGCTCTGGGGAGTGGGCTCCCACCCAGGTGTCTGTGAGGCTGATGCTGCTCCATGCAAATGGTCATGGAAGGTACAGACACACACACGGGATGCTCTGTGTTCCCAGAGCCCAGTCCTGAAAAGGAGCTGTGAGGGTTTGGGCACACTCTGAAGGAAATGCGGGATCCTCCCACATTTCAGCTGCTGAAAATGAAAAGCTTTGCAGAGTGTATGAAACTTTACAAAAGTTTGCATCTTGCTCAAGTGTCAGACGAAGGTCAAAAGTTGCTTTCCTGACACAAAATCCTTTTCTTTAGTGGAGTAGGGGAGGAAAAAGAATCCTTCAAAGAAAGAGGTCCCCAGGAGATGCACCCCGAGATCAAGGCAGACCTTTACCGTGACCCAGCACTGACAGACAGCGTGGGCAGTGCAGGAGGCTGACAGAGTGCCCCAGCTCTTCAGGTTTCTATGTCTACCCTCATGTCAGAAAACTCAACAGGAGCATTTCTCATCTAAAACTGGTAACTGATAGCATGCACCAGCTCCGTGATTGCCCTGGGAAGCCATGGTATAGGGAAGAGGCACATCAAGTAGATTAACAGATAATAACAATTTATGTGTTTCAGAGTCCAAGATTACCACATATTTAATTCCATGCACTGCACCTTCTTATTCAGATACCACCATTCTAATACATTCTTTCCACTTTAGATTTTAAGTTCAAAGAGAAGAAATAGCAGGATCTGTGTTCTGGATTGTACATTGCAGTTTTATACATTTGTTTCTCTGGAGAGAAGGGAAGTGAATCATATGCGTTTGGGAACAAATGAGCAATCCAAACAGGTGCTGCATTTAAAAACTGTATGTGAAGGAAAAAACCCCAAACAAAAAAATCTCACTTCTCTTCAGTGTTTTTTCCTTTTACATTTTAGCCAGATGTCAAGCAAATATTTTGGTACTGCTTTTGTGAAGACTCTTGAAGTTTTACGGAAAGCTGACAAATGGAAAGACTATAAATGTATGTGCATTTCCCAGATGAACTGTGTTTGCCAACCAGTGCATAGGAACAAAGAGAGTTAAGTCAAAGCAGAGAAGTTCCTCTGAGCATTTTGATTATGAGAAGATTTGTGGGGCTTTACTTTAATAACTATAAAATACTTCAAACTGGTTTCTTAATGTCAGCATTATTTATTTTCAGAGCAAAGTTCAGAAAATCTTGAATGATTGTATATAAATTTTTTTACATGTCTTGGCTCCTTCAAATACGCATATGTATACTTTCTTTTTCAGAAGTGATAGATTGCCAAGTTATCTGACCTCTCAAGAGAGGAAGTTGGGAGGACAGTTTAGTAACATTTTCTTTCATTCCCAATGTGGAATAAGATCAAAAAATATGTATTTTAAATTCTGTTAATAGCCTTATCTTTTCTAAACCATAAGGTACTGGCAAAATAACAGTGCAAGTAAACATGGCTCTTGATGCACCACATTAAAAAATGGCCTTTGTTTATGAAAACTTTTTTTGTTGTAGAAACTTGTGGGAATAATGTTGTATTAATGGTAGGATGTTGACCTTTTCCAGCTATGGAAGATAGTCTCAGAACAGGATCCAGGAAAAACAAACATGGAAACTACTTAACTCCTTAGTTGTGTGCCTGAAACTTTGTGAGGAAGCATTATTTAACTTAGACTATTGTATTTACAGATTGTGTCATTACATTAAAGTGCCACACACACAACCATTTTCAGTAAGCACAAAGGTCTCAAGAGCTTAAGGGAACAAGTGACTTCAGTGAGGAGGAATATTGCTATAATTTTGTGTAATATATGTAAAACTATGCAGTTGTCTGCTATTATCTACATTTATTTATAGTCTCCCAGGTCAAAAATAGGGCAGATTTTCTCCAGATTTTAGGGTACCATGTAGTGCTACTGAACAAGAAGTTATACTGAGAAAAACTGTGAAATGAAGGACATTCCACATTACTGTAGACTTAAGATCATACTCCTCCTTTAGGGTAAAACTGACTGCTCTGATTTCTTAAGTGAAAAGCCCCAAAACTCAGGTGAACTCTGTATAACTTGTGCATGTGGCCTTTGCTATACAGTCCACCTTCACCTCTGCTGAATTCACTCCTGACCTGAGAAGGAGCCACAAAACTTAAGACCTACTGACATCCACTCAGGATCTTGAAATGAGGCTTGGGAGGTGTACAGGTGGCTGTTGGTAGTTTCCCTGTGGTCTGGAAAAAAACCAAGGCCCGTGGGGGAAAGAAGAGAAATACTCTCTGATCTGTCGTTGCACTGTGTCTCCCTCTTTTTTGGACCAGTGCTAGTCAGATGTCCTGTAGGTTTCTCTTCCATTCCCATTTCTTTGCTCACATATGTTTCTTGTGAAGCCTCCCTGATGACAGTAGAGAGTAGTCAGATCTCCTTACAGGAAAATTGCTAACGATCAGCATCAGCTTCAAGAAGAAAAGGGAATTTCCCCAGTTAGTATCAGTGGGACATTTCACCCCTGGTTTCCACTAGACCTCATCTAGATCTCATTCGCCATTCCTGTCAATCAGATTGTATTCAACATAATTAAAAACCAACAAAACAAAACAACAAACAAACAAAAAAACCCCAACAACCAGAGTTTATTAGCATCAAGCACTTTTAACGTTTTTCAATAAACTGTGTAGATCAAGAATACACAGGGTGAAAAGCAGTCATTAGTACAGTGTACCAGTTCACCTTTAGAGTGTTCTATGCCCAGCAAACAAAATCAGAAATGCTGATTTCAAAATAGGTTTGGGGTTTTTCTCCAAAGAGATTAGATTTCTGTATTGTCTTTAGACAACATGTAAGTACTACCTTTTATTACTAGAAGGGCACTTTTTACATTCTGGAGCTCTCAGGCCTGTTCAGACACAAGGTTCTTCAGTACATACAAGTACATACATTGTTTATCGGTAGAAAACCTCACTATCAGCTTTGCAAAATATAGGAGTATGTGAGGAGTTACTACCAAAAAACCAACATCAAAAAGTGTTTCCCTCTTATGTACAGTATATCAACCTGTCCCTGCTCCTGAGGTGGGCCAGCTCAGGAGGCAGCAGCTGATCCCACAGCTCGCAGTTCACCCCGCTGCAGTGAATCACCACTGAGTTCAGCCAGCCCTGTATGTCCTTCTGACAGTTCAGTCATTACTGCATGGCTGTCCCACCTGTGCCCACAGCCAGTGCTCCAGCAGAAATGAGGTGCAGGAGGTGCTGCAACCTCCGGGCAAGCTCTCCTGCTTGTAGCCTTGGGCTCTCAAGAGACATTGCTTCCTTTCTTGGCTTAGCCACAGGCTCGTGATGTGTTGGAAGGGAAGTCACGTAAGGTAAACCTCCCAAGAGCTCAGTTATCCTTAGTAAAACAGATTTTTGAAGTGTTTGACAAGGAGTTACATCCATTATGGGCTGATTTGGTCATCATAATTATTTACTAAATAACTAAGTGGGAGTTGAAGGCACCTAAGGGAACTTGGAGCCAGGGTTTGGTACTGACTATTTTTGCAAACTAGGTTCTTGTCTTTTGGATAATACCACTGTGGTTGAGGTTCTCAACCCTAGTAAAGAAAATATCAGCAATTCCCTCCCTCTTGCTTCTTTGCAGTGCAAGCTCTGTAAACTGTTGCTCAGTGTGCATTTAAGTGTCTCTGACATAGAGGCCTTGATCTCTTGGAGTCTCTGTACATAGTACAACTAATAAGCACTTACTACATTTGACTGGGCTTTTTTCCCCTTGTTTATGTCCCATTAAACTGTAAGGTATGCCATTTCTGCTACTGTTGCCAACACAGATAAGTCTCACTTTCCCCTAAAGACTTCCAGTGATGGAGATTCCACAGTCTACCAGCAAGCTTGTCAGCATATCTGAAGTTCCTGTGCTGGTATCTGTGCTATTATACCCTGCTTGGTTTTGCTGCTGCAGTTTAGGGAGAGCTGACTCATTCATTTATTACTTGTAGGTAAATTTTCTTGTGTTGCTGACCATTCTTTATTGTTTTCCTCTTGACTTTTGAGATGCAGTGTCCAGAACTGAACTTAGACCATTATCTGACCACAAGCCTATCAATGCTGAGAAGAGGATAGGGATTATTTCATGTGCCTTATGCTTGTCTACGGCATTAAAAATCTCAGAAGCAAGAAAGGTCTTTGGAGGGGTCACCAGGGGTTGGACTAGGTGACTTTTAAAAGGTTCCTTCCAACTCAAACTTTTCTACTATTCTTTGAGACAAGTGTCATTTCCTTCTTAAATTAAGTTGTTGCTGTGGCATCTCTTCAGATTTGAATCTGGTATAGTTGGATGCATGTGTGTATATCTCAATATTGCAGTTCAATATTTAATGCAACATTTACTGCCAAGTAATTCTTGTTGGTGGAAGCTACACCCACAGGATAGAAGTCTGAGGAGGTGGAGAATTATTCCACGGACTATGTCTGCAAAAAATACTGAAGGGATTGTCAGTCAGGACCACAATTCTTTTCTCCCATCACTAGAAGGTTTCATCCATTTCCAGTCAGAAACTCACCATCAAAGAGGCTCTGAATATTTCTAGAAAACTGGTAGAAACTTCAGTCTCTAGTTGGTAAAAGGTGGGGAGCATGAGAACAATGTGACATTCACCAGGAGTTGTGGAAATCTGTCTGTGCCCCTTTTGGTTTTAATATCATTTCCCTTATCAAAGTTTGGAAGGAATGCTGGCACAACAGTACATTTTGTTTTCGTATCTGGGTAGTAAATCAGAGTGAGGAGGTACAAGTGGCAGCCTGTAATGGCACAGCACTGTGTGGACACACAATAGCTTCTACACGTACAGTACGATGCCTCCTTGGCTCCCTAAG
Source organism: Daphoenositta chrysoptera (assembly GCA_013397915.1). Lineage (NCBI taxonomy): Eukaryota > Metazoa > Chordata > Aves > Passeriformes > Daphoenositta > Daphoenositta chrysoptera. Next base: position 1,689,256 of record VZRO01002270.1, read on the forward strand.
GTTCTAGAAAGTGAGAAAAGCCTGTTTAGGACTGCCTTTTCAAAGCCAGACAAAACAAAGTAAAAATAACAGGAATCTTAATCAAGCCTTGCCAATTGGCCAAAATGACTGGTTATGCTTTGCTTAGGTCAAATTTTGCTGGAACATATCAGTGAGTGAGAAGTTCATTTGCAATGTAACTATGCCAATAAATAGCCAAAACATAACACTTGGAAAACTCAGTAGATGGACAGCACTCCCATTTGTCAGCAGCTACTTTTCCAGTGCACTGAGGACTGTGGGTGGCGTTGGGGGGGTTGTGGGAAGGTTTCAGGAGGAGGGGTTGATTGGAATAGTTTTAGTATGATGAGGACTGTCTTATAGCTAATCAGTTGTATGAGTGGAATTTTATCTCTACAGGGAGGTGAGCTCATTCGCCTTTATCGACCTCAAATCCATGTTTAGAAAAAAGTCAAAAGTAGCATGCATTCCTCTTCTCAATGGCTTATTCTTACAAAACACAACTGCTTGTTACCACCCAGTGTCTTCTGAAAATGAGCTGTGTTTGATTTTGGTCTGGTTTATACTTTCTTCTGCTGAAACAATAAATGCAAGACCTCAGATTAGACCTCTTTGTGTTTCTGGATGGTTTTCACTGATGGATTTTAGAGCATCTCACAGTCCATAAAAATTTAATTGAAGTACTCTAGCCATCTTCTTCTTGTTGTTTTCTTTTGCACTCTTTTTTTTTAAGACCAGGTTGTAGAGTAGAAGTAAGGCAGGATGTTATATTCACTCTAAGGTTTGCTGAAACCTAGCTAGCCATCCATACTACCAGGCATGGAATTTCCCAAGTCTGTACATTGCTTTCCTACCCTATTTTCACTGCCTGTTTGTTTTTCTTTTTCTCTCTGGCTATTCCATGCCAACCCCACCCTTCTTTTTTAATTGGTGCTTTTCTATCCAGGAATGTTCACCTAATGAACTTGAAGATGCTCTTCTTGCCAGGTGGCTAATTGGTGAAGATACTTCAGGAGAGTGTGGGAGTGGACAGTGAAGGACACAGAAGGAGGAAGTTTTTGGATGTGATTTGTCTAGGAACTGGCAGCAGATGGCTGGGACTAAGGCCAGAAGAGGAGGAGATGAGCAGAGGGAGCAGGAGGGAACAGTGAGTTGGGCAGGAAAGGAAACCCGTCTAAATGCAGCAGGGTTTAGGGCTGCACAAGGGGAAGGTAACTTAAAGCTCTTCTGTGTCAGTGTGAATGTGGTGGACATGATCCTCAGTGATCTGTCGTGGAACAGGTTGTCATGTTTGTGTTCCTCTCCCTGTTTGAATAAAGTTGCTGGAAATAGAGGGAATTGGAGTATTGTCAGTGTAATGTTTTGTTTGTCCGAGGGCCAGGTTAGCCTGTGAGGTATAACAATGCCCAGCTCACTCAGTGTGCAGCCAGAGTGCTGTTTAAAGAGGTGGCTCGGTGCCATCTCAGCTGCTCTCACTGTGGGCACTGAGCACCCATCCCTCTCCAAATGGTGTCAGCAGAGGAATGAAGGGGCCTTTCCTGCCTTGTTACTTCTGGGGAGAAGGTGGAGGAGTTGGGGCAAAGGAGCATGAGGTTTATTTAATCCCATCTTGAGTTTGGCCAGTCAGCAGCAAATGGCCTTTGTACTTGGTTAAAAGAAGGTTTCTTGGCTAAATTAAAATGAATCTGGTTCCCGAATCAACCTTTGGAAGATTTTCAACAAACCACTTAAAAATGCAGGGAGGATTTAGCAAAATAAATCTTATTTTAATAAATAAACTGAATCACAATTTTCCAAAGCTGCTCTACAAATGGATTTTGTAAGATTTTCTGAGTGACAGAAACATGACAGAAACATGATGTGTATCGGGATCATGTTATCTCTTCTTTGGTTTTACCAGGCAGCAGGAAGGCTGCCGGGACTGGATGGGCTGAGGATGGAAGTGCATGCTTTTGTGAGATGGAAAAAGTGATTCATCCATCCTCCTCCTTAAGCACTGCCTAGGAGGGACAGCACAGGCAGGGTTTCTGTGCCTGTCCTTTGCTGTAAAGACCTTTCTGTAAGAGAAGTGTGGCTGGAGCAATAGGGAGGATGTTAGAAGAGATGAATCCTGGTCCCTGCTGCTTAAGGAACATCTGTATAGCCAGTGCTGAGCCCCACAGTTTGCCCTATGGAAAAGCTGCCTATCCTACCAACTCCATGAAAGGGAAATCCATTACAGAAGTAGTCACAAACTTCTCCCTTCTGAGCTGGTCACCTATAGCTCTCTCAGCTGTCACACTGATGGCTCTGCTCCAGGCTGATCCCGTATTTTGAGATCAGCCATAAAAGTGATGCAGAGAAGGATTCTTCAGGTAATTGAATGGGAGATGTTATATTTTGTTGGTGTTTTAGATAGAACTAATACATACTGTAAGCACCAATAAAATAAGGACATTCAAAAGTAGTGCTAGAGTCACTCTGTAGGATACACTGTAGGTTTTTTTCCAGTGGTTTGAATTTAAAATTCTTTTTTTAGTCAGGCAATTGTCAGTATGAGGCTCAAACTTGCAATTAAGTTGTAGCTGGTAGAAAAATGTTAAACGTCCTGAACTTACACTTATTAAGATAATACAGTCTGTTCTAAAAGAACATAATGAAGGAATTCAGTGAATGGGAATTACATAAACTCTACTATTGGTGTCGAAGGACATGATCTATAAATTAGGAGATTGAGAGTAAACAGGAAATTCCACAGAACAATTTCAGGATAAAGAAACTATAGCAGCAGATGGAAAGATGTTTCTGTTGCAAGATTTTAGAAGTTGATTTTGATACCATCTACCTCTTTTTAAAAGAAACAACCACTCCATCTCCATGTTTTGGTTTGAATTCCAGCTGTGCATTACCAGAGCAATGCTAGTGACAGCTAATGCACAATGTTGCATAACTCTTGTCAATCTTGTTCCCATATACAGGTCACACCTCTTTTTCTCTCCCCTTATAGCCACATTGGCAACTTCTTGGGCATGATATATCTAAAAAGCACACTAAATGTGTTAACATATAACAAGAATATTTGAATATGTTTGGATTTTCCTTAAGGCTAGAGCAAAATAAATATAAAGGGGAACTAGATCTTGCAATGAAAAATAGTTGAAGCCTGTATGCTTAATATGCCTTACATAATGTAAAGTAGATGGCGGTCTATTTTCTACTTGTTTTAATGATTATGGATCAAGCTGCAGTATAACTCCTGGCAGCAATTAGTCACAAAGACTTACTCAGTTATTATTTCATCAGCCTTTCAACCTCACAGCAAAATTCAACCTGCTTGCTACGAGGATATCCCCAGAGAAATGTTAACATTCCTGCAAAATAAATACAAGGCTTTTCAGTATTATAAATATGGACAGAAATGTTCCTGTCCACAAGTTGTTATTATTTTCATAGCAACTACTTTGTAAAACAACAAAAAGTAAAAAAAAAAAAAAAAATCCTCACAAATTAATTCCAAAACAGAAAAGAAAGCAATTAGTAAATAGTTTGAATGCCTGAGATAAGGAGCCATAATGACTAGTAGGAAAGAAGAAACCTCACGTTTAAGATAGTTTCTCAGCAAGCTGCATAATAGTGTCCAAACATGCTTCCTTTTGGCACATGTCGATATACACAGACAAAGAAACAGGAAAGGGGTTTTTTTGTTTTTTTTTTTAAGTTCCCTGTGTCAGAAGCAGACACTGATGAAGAACTCAGCCATAAACATACATTATTCTTACTAAAGAAAAAGGACATAGCCTTGGTTTTGTGTGAAGTGCTGAATTACAGTTGGAGTAATGTAGCTCTGGAAAGGTTGCTTTGGGGGATCAGGTTCTGGCTTTCATCTGTATACTGCCTTGTCTCAGTATTACTGATGTGCTCTGCAAATGCCAGTGGTGAACAAACTGACTCAGATGATAAAGAAACATATCCCTTTGCTATGCAGTGTGAATTCTCAAGGCTGCTGTAGACTTGGCAGTAGAAAGAAAAGATGCTCAGTGCAGCCGACATTGGGTTTCTCAGTTGTTCTCAGGTCTAAATACAGAAAACTGCCCATATCACATTTCTCTCCCTGGAGGTGGACCTCCAGAGATTGAAGCTCAGCAGGCACACAATAAGGATGATAATGATGAGCAAATGTGGAAGAACTGTGATTCCCCTCCTCTACAGAAATGGATATCTACATGCTAGGCATGAAGAGCTTTCCATGTATGTGTGTGTGTGTGTGTGTGTGTGTGTGTACAAGACTCAAGCTTTTACTGAACAAATCACTCTCACAATTAGTTATTGTAAAGAAATTTCATGCAAATAATCCTAGTGAAGTTTTCTTTCTAATTTGAAATAATAAAAAAGATAAACATGGAATTCTTTAATGAAGAGTTACAGATTGGTGTAATGGACTGAATTGCAGCTATTCTACTGTCATCATTATTCACACAGAAATTTGGTTCTAATCTGACAAGAGGATTTTACTCACTAAAGTGATGTAAATAATGAGGAAAAGATACAGTTTTGCCACTGCAGAACATGAAGAAACATGATACTTGAAGAAAGCAGGTGTTACCCACTGATGCAGCTGTAAGAACTTTGCAACTGTTAAAGAATGAAAGACACGATGGAGCTGAGAACTAATTTGCTCATGTCTGCAGAGTATTAATCCAGTATTTTAGCTATGAAATAATGGCAGTGTTCTTAATTTCTCCTTGTAGTCTCCATTTACCTGTTTGGTTCCAGCGTTTCATTAGAGTGGTGTCTAATTTGAAGTATACTCTAGGTCTTCTTATTCCTCCATCCTCAAGAGCTTTGTGCTCTCCCACTAGAGTATGGGGCAGAGGAAGGCAAAAAAGGAGATAAAAAGGACCTGTGTCTCATCCTGATACACAGCAAGGAAATGGTTGGGTAGGTATCTGGATCCAGGAGCTGGGCATGGTGTTGGGTCTTTCTCTCTAAATGTAGCTCAGACTGAAAATTTCATCCTACATTTATAAGGGCTTCTTTTGAAGACCAACAGCAGTCAAGATCTCCCCAGTCCTGTGTGGAAATTCCATTGCATTCAATGTGAAAAATCTGATTTCTTGCCCTGTTGAGATGTGTTTCAAATAGCCTGGCTGGCTGGTTCTGCAGGGATGCTGACGCCGCTCTAAACAAAACTACGCAAGCAGTCCGGCTCTGATGCCGTGTTAATCTCAACAAGTGTATTCTTCAAGTGCAGCTGAGGATTAAACCTATCGCAAGAGCTCGTGTAGGAGGAGGTGGTTATGCAGTAGCAACTTTGTTTAACATTTCTTCACGTCTGTGGCTAACGGCGAGTTCTCGAGTGCACTAGACACTACTAGAAAAGGGAAGGATTTTGCAGCTCCTGGCACTGCATATTATATACCAACAGAAGAAGCAAAGATTTATTTTTGCTTGCTGAATGAGAGAGAGAATGAAGTGCTGAGAGCTCTGTAATGTTTCATACTCTCTTAGACGCAAAGAGCCAGATGAATATTGTTGGAAAGAATGTGTTTATACAAGAATCATATTTATCGCAGAAGCTGTGGTCTTAACATTAGACAAGACATGGGGTGAAAAAGCTGAGCATGTAGTAACTCAGCAAAATTCCTACTTCTGCCATGTATTAGAGTAAGCTTCAATTACTTGTCTTTAGGGCGTTATTTTAGAACAGCTTACACACAATTTGTTTGCAATAAACACTTGTATATAGATTGAGAGAAAATAAAATATATTCATTAAGAAAGCATTGTTTTCCAACTTTACTTAACTTTCCAAAGGCAAAAAGCCACAAATGGTACTCTGTAAATGCCTGCAGTTGTAGCCTTTCAAAAAAATAATCATCAGACTTTGCACAAAGTACTAGGCTTGGTCTCAATCTTGCACTGCATTACAGGTTGTTGATAGCACAATCTGGATGGATTCTTCTGGGATCTCAGACTACATTCCCATGCTCTTTGACTTCATTGATTTAGCAGTAAATGGCACATTCTTGGAATGCTTTCAGCGGAAAGATTCTATATAATATGGATAGGAATAAGCATGTGAAATAGTTTGTATTTTAAGCAGAGCAGTTATTCCCTCTTGTTATATTACTGTGCTTTCTTTCATTCCCATGTTATTCCTAAAGCTTGTTATTGTGAGAGATTCTGAGCCTTGAGAAACTGGAGTTAAACTAGTTTTTTCTTCTGCTTTCTAAGAAAAAAAGGAGAGATGTTGGAAATTTTCCCATCACACATCTGTTAGATGTTAGACCCGAATATGTTCCCAGTTCAGCTGTGCTGGTCTAGTACTGGGGTGGTGTAACTGAACTCAGTGGAGTTAATCAGAGATGACAAGTCAACAGCAATTATTGCAACACACCTACTGTTTAAATTGCAGCAATGGCAGTGTACTGAAAGCTAAAATAATCACAAATTAGGAAAATCGTGTAGTGAGAGGCAGAGAAATCTATGAATTATAGCTTTTAACATAAAAGAACCTGTAAATGGCCAGAAGTTGACCCAGAGGGAACCTTATTGTAGCACACTTCCACCATCAATTTCTCTTTGCAGTGGGAACCTTTTCTGCATCCACTGCTGCAAGCCAGTGAATGTCCTATTCCAGCACTACATTCATTCTGTACTATCTTTTGAATACTCTTTCCTTTTTCACTAAATCTTTCAGAAAGGAATATATCTAGATGTGAGTTTTGACATGCGATGTGTACAGTTACATTTCAGTTCACATGAAGATTAGGGGAAGTAAATTACAATAAAAGCCTGGTTTAAGATGAGTGCACAAGCTGTTACCTCCTTTACTTTGGTTATCAAGGCCATTTTAGTAAGAATTTACACTGTTGGGAAGAAGATGAAAAAAAAGAAAGATTAAATTCCTGCTCAATGCCCTTTTGGTAAACTGTGGCAGAGGAAAGGGGAATTAAAGTTGCTCTGTAAAAGCAGCTGAAGCAATTCCCTCCAGCATGAGGAAATCTTAGGCTGGAATAAGGCCAGGAGAGCCAGCTTGGTGACATTGACTCCATTCACAGCATAGCAGATGTAAAAAGCAGGAGACAGCAAGATCCAAACATGCCGTTCTCCGGCATAAGAGCAAGGAGACTGCTCTTGGGTAGTGCATGGCAGAACAAATGTTAACATAGCCAGTTTTGCTGACCTGAAATATTTTCAAGACTTGTGATATTTCATTCCTAAATAAGGCAAAACTTTTTTTTTTTTTTTTTTTAAGACTGAGATGAAAAAACACTTTTAGAAAAAGAAATACGGACATGGCAATGCAGCTGTGCTCTAGGCTTGAACCTGAGCTTCCCATGTGTCTTGTGAGGGCTGTACCCACTAACTAGCTCAAGAGTTGGCACCTTATCTCATTTTGACTAAAATCCCCATTTTGTAATTAGGAATTCTGTCCCATTTTTCCTCCCCACTATCTTTTTAATCAATCCATACAAAGAACCTATTCTGATATATTGCTGTTTTCATTCAGCAAAATAATCCTACACAGCTCTGGTTTAATAGATGTTTTAAGTCCAGTGCTGAACTCTCTTCAGACTGCCCTCAGGATGGGAGGCTTCTGTGGCTTCATGTTCCCAGCTTTGTTTAGCCTTTAAGAGCTAGAAAAACTGCAAGTATGCAGTGGTCGAGCTTGTGTTTCACTTTGGTTTTCTACAGCAAGCAGAGTGATAAGCTCTTACACGGCCTACTTGGGATCTGTAGAACTAGTAGCACTTAATTGTACAGATTTTTTGGCATTCATGTTCAGCCTTCAAACAGTGCTTCATGACCAGGACTAACTGTAGCTTATTCATTGCTTTACCATCCATGGGCATAACATTTCGTTCCAAGTAGTGCTGTGGAAAGCACACTGTATTCCTCTTAATATTACATGACAGCTTAAGATTTTTTTTTGAAACCTCCTCTCTCAAGACTGTTTATCCATCTACATTGATATTTGTCTAGAGATATGTTTTACAGTCTATTTACTTACTGATGTGTCAGAAATTTGTTTACCAATAAAATGTAGATAAAAATATCAAGTATGTGTGTATTGGTTGCCAGTAAGTTTTTTCTATCCACAGTTTTTTTAAATGATAAAAATATATAATAATGCAAAAGTGAATACATTTCAGTGATAAGAGATGAATCATTTATTGGGCTATATTCAGTTTATTCTGCTATGCCTTAATCAAAGTAAATTGACCCAAAAAACCTTATTTTCTCCATTCAAACCATTAGAGTGCACCATTTGGACCTCATTTTCAGATTCTTTTCTCACGGGAATTTCCCACTCATGTTGTGGATAGTCTATGTGAGCAACAACTGAACAAGCAGGCAAAACCGCAAGGACTATTACAGCATCTGATTATAATTACTAGCAAAACTTCTAATCCTTGTTTCTCCAGCTACAGCTTCAATACTTAACTAATAGCACCACATGCAAACATTATCGTGATTATTTTGATGGGTTTAGGCACTGGGCAACACAGACATATTTTGGAACAAGATGATGAGAGTGACTCAAAAACTCTTTGCCATGACTGCAGCTTGCAAGGAACAGTGATGGAAAATTATCTGAACTAATCAAACCAGCTTATCATGAATGAATAGTCTTTCTGTGGATATAATGAGGAGGGAATAAACTGGAATGGTGTAGGAGAACTTAAACAAGGAGCTCTGTATTTCACGTTTGTGATAGCAAGTATCCTTGGGACTTTAATTTTTCACAGTATTTATGCTCATTTTTAGTTTTGTAGTCTTCATGCAGGGGATTAAAATGAATCTCTCCAATTGTGTGACTTTTACATAACTTTGTAAAAAAATACAAGTGCTGCACATGAGCTGTTCATGGTTTTACATTTGCTGAGTCTATTGGAGATCAAAAACATGGAGAAAGAAAGTGTTCTTTACTTGGGGAAGATGGACAGCACTGACCAGAATTGAAGGAGTACAAGTAGTGAGTGCTGCCCCATTCCTCTCAGTCCATGTGATGATCAATTGAAGGAAGAGCTGATAGTGCAGAGTGTCACCAAAGACTCCCTTAGGCAAGGCAGATCAGCAGCCCCCCCAACAAGGAAGATCTCCTATGTCCATCCCTTCCCTCCACCCTGGAAAAGGAAATCCACTCAGAAGAAGGTGGTACAGCGTTGGCTGTGTCATATGCTTTGTTTCTACCTCCCAAAGAAAGCTGAAAAAACTTTCCTGACAGATGCTGTGCAAAGCAGCTGACAGTTTGGGACAAGTTCATTTGAGCAGACCTGTAAAATAGGCACCCCAAAAATCACTGGTTTCATTTTTAGAGTTCAACTGTCCCATTGGATTCCTGTGGTCCTTAGGAAGGACAGTGAGGAGAGCAGCCACTCTACATAACACCCATCTCTCCCTAAAAGGAACTGATGAGCTTCAGCCAAGAGATTAGCATGGGCTTAATTTATCCAGAAGTAACTCATACTTTGCATTTTTTAGGCTGAAGCAGCACGGCAGTGAAGTGTAACGAGTGGCTTCCTGACTTCCAGGGCAGCAGCCCCACCAGGAATGCCTGTTGGTGGCTCCTCCGTGTGCTGATGTGCATCAGGAATAGCAGTGGTGCAAGAGTCTCTGCAAGACAAAATTTAAGCTTTGGAGAAAAGAATATCTAAGTCCAATTTTTGGAAGTGCTTATAGCCCAACTTTATTATAAATAATTATTCAATGTTATACCGTTTAAGTCTCCTGAAGGATACTCAGGAACACTTAAAAAGAGGTACTTTAAACTGCCTCACAGATTTTCCCATGCACCTCTCACACCACTCAACCACTGCATGCAAAAACTTAAATAGACGTGGTTGCAGGCAGCTGACCTTGAGTGACACTTTGACAATCCTATTGTGCAATCTCATCTAATACAGTATCAAAGTTTCCTGAAAAAACAAGCATGTTTTGGACCATATCTTGAAGGTCATGAAATGCCCGTTTATCAAATCTCACTTATTCCATTCAGTAGCTTCTTGTGTACCCACAAAAAGTCAGCTGCTGATAGTCAGCTTTGCTGTGAGGACATGCTGGAGTAATTCTCAGGTTTCTTTTTCTTGTGCTCACTCAGATGGCCTGCAAGGTGCCCTCTGATAGTTATGTTTGCCTAGAGCATTGTGCTTCAATGTCTGCCATCTTATGTGCCTGATGTGCAACAAGGCGCATTGATTTCACCTGGGATGTAGACTTTTCAATGGTGTTTTTAATTCATTTCCCAAAATTTAAGATCAATTGTGTCATCTGCGTTTTTTAATCTGGAACGGATCCTGGTGCATTTTTACTGAACACATACGTCCTCCATCAGATTTAGGAAAAGAAGTGATTAATAATGTAAAAGCATTTTAAATGGATTCTTGGATACTTTCTATTTAATTTCAGACATTTAAGGGATTTTTTTTTTCACTACACATCTTTGGAACAGTGCAAGAAGTCCCTCTGTGTGGTTTCAGTTGTTTAAAATTTCAGGATGTTTTTTTAATTATGAGGGTGGAAGCATGCTTTAGCTAGCCTGTGACTGAGCAAGGCTTAAATTAGGTCACAGCCTGGCTTTTTGTGTTTACATGTTTGTCACTGCGTATTTTATCCCAACATATCTTCTGCATTTCTTCTCTGAAGTTGTTAACAGCTGCACAAAAACTGTCTTCTGAAGTGTTTTTCCAAGTCTCTTCCTTAGTGTTCTTCATAAATAAAAGAAGTCCTGTTTATCTCTCTGATGAAGCATTGCTGCTGCTGAAGCAGTCTAATAATTAACAAATATCAAACTGGCAGAAATTCACCTCAGTTCAGAAGGGCTTGTCTGAGACCTGTGGCACCCCTGAGGTGTGATAGGGATTGTGATACCCACGTGTTTCTGCCAAAGGGGGAAGGGAACTCACCATGGACTTCAGAGAGGTGAGTGTGAGGAGGTGCTGGGCATTGACTGAAGGGTAATGTTGTCATCCTTCCCATCTTCAGTTTGGTGCACAAAAGTGACACCACTTTAGTTCAGTACAGACCAGTCTCAAGCCCTCATCAGTATCTCCACACATTTACTGAGGAATAAGAAGGCCATAGTTTCACATGCTTAACCTAATATCAGGCAAACATTAAGGTAAAAGTAAATCTCTTGCCCCAGTTTGCTGGGTTTTTTTCCCTAAAACTTCTGGTTTCTTAATACTACTAATTTTTTCATCTATAGTGAAGCAAGCGAACCCTGCATATTTTCAGGGTAGTGTCATTAATCATTCTAAGCTGAAAGCTGTATTCCTTAAAAACTTACTAATTAATAGCTGTATCTTACATATGAAGGAAAGTCTAGGCAGTCTAGGGCAGCAGTGTTCCCAGTGCGATGGAGGATGTTGTGTTCTGTTGTTTAGCTGTTTTCTCAAGTCATTGCTGATTTCTGCTGTCAAGGATTAAACATTCAATTGGGTAACAAGGTCATCAGTTCTCTGAGATACTAATCGAATGGGGTAGCATGTTGCTTAGTCAAACAGCTGAAAAGCAATCTAAGCCTACTTTGCTATGCCTTGAAATATATTTCCAGCTATTTTCCTTAATGTTTCTGCTGTACATCCAAAGCACATTCATTTCACTTTTTTTTGGTCATATTTGCTGAATACTACTAATTGAATTTATTGGGAAAAGTTCAGTCAAGGAGGAACCTCTGAAGAAATCTAATAACTACTTTACATAAAGTAATTAAAATTATTTGAATTTCTGTGGTAACTCGAAATCTAAGACATTCATAGCTCAGTCTAGTCGGGTCTTTATAAATAATCAGAATTAACTGGGTAATTGTATTGAACCATATTTCTCTTCAGAATAAAATAGTTTTATTGAATGCTAAGAGGAAATAGTTTTGATTTTCTTTATTGTCCACAATCTATCATAGTTAATAATTCAAATTCTTTGTCTATGATACTTCATTAAAATTCTTCCTGAATTGCCTCATCTCCATGGGGTTACTTAACCATATTCTCTTAGAATTCGTTTCATCTTCCAAAGGTATCTAGTATGTGCAGGAATTAGATAGATAAAATCATCAAGACCAAAAAGAATAAGCAAATAGGCAAATTGCTGATTTTCTTCATTGCCGTTGGGTTAATATTTATGGAACTAATGTTGCATTTCCCCAACCAGCATAATTAAAAATTAGTTTTCATTGATTTTTGTTTCAGTTCTTGTTACTGGAAACTTGCCATCTGAAAATTCTGTCTGCCTCATTAAAACAAATTTAATTTTTGGGTTGGATATTTTTTCCTGTATCTGTTGAAAGTCTGTTGTGGGTTTCTTGTTTGTTTGGAGATGACAGAGGGAGTAGGAAGAGAAGTATGGCTCTAAGTCAAAAATATTCAGAGGAAGCTGAATAGCTCCATCATCTTTTTTTACTCTGACTCTTTCTTCAAATCTCTCCTTTTAAGTGCACCCTCTTTTTCATGTCAAAATGTAATGGAAATATCAGGCTGTGTTCATAAAAAAGTAGTTTGTTTTTTATCCTTAGGAGTGCTTGTTCCCCCCCCCCCTTAGGAGTGCTTGTTGGTGTCTTCCTGTGGTGGAAACAATAACAGCAGAAACTTCTTCAGTCTAGTTCAGAACTGCATAAATCAGTAGAGTTGGTAGAGCGATAGGTCTGGCAGGGTTTTAGTGGGGTTATTAAAGCATTGCAGGAACAGAAGGCTGGTTTTTTTATGTAAATACTCATGTAAACTGTAAAGATATGGGAGACCTCACACATACATAAGTATGTGTGCAACAACCACACAGTTACAGTTATCCACAAGCAGATAGCTATAAACTTGCAACTTGGCTTTTGTTAATAATGCTAAGTTAACCAAACAGTTCATAGTAATTATCAGTGTTTTTAACAGTAAGAAAGTATTCCACCTCATGTCAATGACTCCCTCCTCTTATCTGTTCCAAAGAAACTAGAGTGCTTTATGGCTTGTGTTAGATACACGGAGATCTGAAGGCAGCAAACAAAAGAGAGAATAAATATGTACACAGACAGAAAAGTTCTACAGACATCACAGAGAGGAAAAAATCCAAGCAGCAGAATGGGCAAACAGCTAAATTGCAGGGTCTTAAAGAGGATTTTGAACATCAGTATCACCGTATTTCACTGAATTACAAAATGGCTGAGCTTGGAAAGGGGCTCTAAGATCATCTAGTCCAATCACCTGTGCTCAAGCTGGGTCAGCTAGAGCAGGTAATATTTGGTTAGTCTTTTTTATTGCCCAGGTAGTTTGGGGGTTACCAATCTCCAGGCCATCATGACTCATTCAGCCATCCACATCATCACAGTCTGTACCAAGCACTGTAGCCTCCATAACACTATTGCTCAGAGTTTGTTTGCTTTCATATAGCAAATATTCTTTATCTCTTGACAAAAAAAAAGCTATAAAAGTTATAGGCATTAACTTGCACAGTTAATGAGCTAGCATTGGCTCTTTTCAATAGCTAAATAAAAGCCTTAGGTTCTCCCAGATGCCAAAACAGTAAGAAAACTAAAGTTTAAATATTTTTTCATGAAAAAAGGGAAGAGTAAGGTCAAAAACTCAAAGGAACCACATAAATAGAAGTGGATTTGTTACTCTCTGTCGAAAATACAGAAGACTGGCACTCCACGTGGTAGTTGTGATCTTCTCAGGGACCTGGAGGATCCAGGACCTATAAATCTAGGGTACAGAAGTTCCAGCATTAATTAATGTTCTGGAAAGGAGGAGAAGCTTCACATTTATCTCTTGCTTCCTTTCATCCTTGCCTGTAGCAGACATGGTAAAGCAAGAGAGGCATCCTAGCAGAAGTTTGGGGTCATGGTTGGCCTGCGAACTGCACCAGTCTGACCTTTCACCCCCAGCAATTCAATTTCCCTGTCGATAAATGCAGCCTCTCCCATTAGACTGATGGAAGCTTCTCTGCAAGTACATTATAAGTTCACAGAGACAGCACATCACTGCACATCAGCGATTCCTTTGACAGAGCTAATCCTGTAAGCAGACTGTGTTTTAGCCAAGAAGGCACTAATCTAACAAAGCTTAGAGACACTCCAGAATCAGAATCTAGAATACTGAGGATGCTTTCCTCAAGCTGAAGCCCAAAACCAGTCCCCGGTGATGGGACCCAGATGAGTAGTTATGACAAATTGTTTAGCAGTCTCTCTGGTGTTCTGATAGAACACATAGGCTCCCTCTACTCTTTCTCCCTGTCTGGAAGGCTTGTCTTCTCCTCCACATTACCTACATTTGCTACTAGTTAGAGAGCAACCTTAATTTTCTCCAAGACCTGTCAAACTAGTGGCATGTCCTTCAAGTAAAAGCAACTTGCCATTACAATTTAGCAGTGTCTTCACACCCTCAGTATCTGCAGAATGAAAAGGAGTAAAGGACCCTTGTCTCTAAACAGGAGAGACATGGATTTGACAGGTGAACCACATGGTGCATAAGGAATTGACTTGATGGACATACTCATAGAGTTGCAGTCAATGTCTCGATATCCAAGTGGAAAGCAGTGATGAGTGACGTTCCTCAGGGGTTGGTATTGAGGTTGGCACTGTTCAACATCTTTGTCAGCTGCATGGACAGTGGGACTGAGTGCACCCTCATCAAGTTTGCTGATGACACCAAGCTGTGTGGTGTGGTCAACATGCTGGAGGGGAGGGAAGGCATCCAGTGTGAAAAGCTCATGAAGTTCAACAAAGCCAAGTACAAGGTGCTGCATCTGGGTCGTAGTAGCCCAGTCAGTACAGGCTGGGGGACGATCAGATTGAGAGCAGCCCTGAGGAGAATGTCTTGGGGGTGTTGGTGGGCAAGAAGCTCAACATGACCCAACACCGCATCCTTGCAGCCCAGAAAGCCAACGCATTCTGGGCTGGATCAAAAACAGGTGATGTGACCAGCAGGCTGAGGAAGGTAATTCTCCCCCTGCATTCTGCTCTGGTGAGATCCACACTGGAGTGCTGTGCCCAGCTCTGTGGCCCCCAAGATAAGAAGAACATGGACCTGTTGGAGCAAGTCCAGAGAAGGGCCACTGTAACGGGTTGGGTTTAAGCCACAAGCTGAAACACTAGCAGCAGCCGGGATTCAGCTCACTAATTTGTGTTTGTGAGATATAAATATATAAATTAGGAGAAATGACAAAACAGGCTTAAAAACTTCTATAAAATATAAAGATAGTTTATTGTTACTAAGATTAAAAGGAAAAAAACAGAAAAATTAAGAGAATAAGAAATAAACATTCCCCTCCTTTTCCAGTATTTCCCCCTGCACTCAGCTTGCATCA
>VZRO01002270.1:1705191-1738283 GCA_013397915.1 Daphoenositta chrysoptera
GGAGCCATTCTCCCCCCCCACCTCCTCCTCCCGCAGAGGGAATGCCAGAGAGAGAAGCCTTTCACGCCCTCCAGTTTTAAATATGCAAAATCGCAGAAGCGTAATTGAACTAAAAAGCTGTCAATTAATTTCAGTTCCAACCCACGACAGCCACAAAGATGATCAGAGGGCCAGAACACCTCTCCTATGAGAACAAGCTGAGACTTGGGTCTGTTAAGCCTGGAGAAGAGGCTCCTGGGAGACCTTTTAGCAGCCTTCCAGTATCTAAAGGATGCTTACAAAATGCTAGAGAGGGTTTTCTCACAAGGGCATGTGGTATTGGCTTTAAACTGAAAGAGGGCAAGTGTAAATTAGATGTCAGGAAGAAATTTTTTACTGTGAGGGTGGTAGAACAGTGGAACAGATTGCCCAGAGAAATGGTAGATGTCCATCTCTGGAACTTTTCAAGGTCAGGTTGGATGGGGCTTTGGGCAGTCTGGTGTAGCAGAAGGTATTCCTGCCCTTGGTAGCAGGGTTGAAACCAGATGATTTTTAAGGTCCCTTCCAGTCCAAACCATTGTGTGATTTTATGATCAAACAGAATGGTTTGCTGTGATTCTTACCCCGATCCTCTGCTGAAGAAGCTCCATAGCCCATACTGCCTACAATAAATGGTTAAAAAAATTCCAGTAGCTTTTGAAATCAACATTTGAAATTATAAATAGTCTTTCTCCTTGAACAGCTGTGGAACTGTCTGCTGCTGATGTTCTCCAGAACATCTTTTCCCATGAGCGATGAGATTTTGGAATCTGCAGATGATGTGTGGGCACTCTTGGCCCCCATTAGTGCTACCTCAAACTGAGTATACCAGAAAAGCTAGATATTTTGTAATGGGTCTGGAGAACCTTCCTGTTCACGTTTGTATTCCACCCTTGGCCCTCTCCAAGACTGTTATCAGAAGTTACATTCATTTTTTTTCGGGTAGATGATACAGAACTATTTCCTTCATGATTCAAAGGAAAATATTTTTTACTCTCCTTCTGCCTGATTTCAAAGAAAAAAGAAGAAAGACTTCACAGAATCACAGAGAGTTCTCCAAGTAATCGATTGCCGTAATACTTTCCGCAAATAATTTAGCTTCCCTAGATGATCATTCAGCTTGATCTAGTACTGCCAGCTTGTAAAAACATCTTGTGAATCTGTGCAGGGAATATAATTGTGTGATATAAAAGAAAACTGCTGATAATTTTGGGTATTTCTTTTTATTATCTCAAGATGCCAAGACTTCTCATGGATTACAGATTATTTAGACTATTTGTTGATTCTGGAGCCAAACCCAATATGAAGGCAGACCCAGCTTAACGACCATCAAAGTGATTGCATTAGAATGTTTGTGATGTTAACAAGCCACATACACTGGAAGGCATAAGGGTTGATTTGGCTTCAGTGTAAGCTGACTCAACAGCAGGTTTCAACAGAGTCCCAGTTACTGAAATTTCTAGAGCATTTGCATCGATACATCAAGGTTGGGAAATCATGTAGAGGAAACAACTGTACAAACTCCGTTCAGATGATATCACAGCACCCCACTGCTCTTCAGACACATCTGTCTAGAAGGGTTAGGAGAAAAAAGATGTCTCTGATTCTGTACCAACAATGACTCTTCATATTGCTGCACGCATCTGCCTTAAAGCCCCCTTTCCTTCCTGGTGGTTCAGAGCCAATCCTCTGGCCTTGTTGGGAACTCAGAGACTGTCCCAAGCTGTAAATTCCCATGACCGGAGTGTGAGGGTCTGTACCAAGTCCCTTGTACATGCTGCTAGAACATGTGTTCTGGGCTCCCATGTGGAGAAGGTATCCCAGTACACAAATTACTAAAAAGTCACAGCCTCTGTAAGAGAATTAAATTCTTTCTATGGTTAAAACAGCCAGCAGTAACTTCTATTTGCATGATCAAGTCAGTTTTGATAGCTGTTCCCACCACAAAAATAGTTATGCTTTTGTTTAAACACAAGAACACAGAATGGAAAAATTGGCATACGATAGGCTGAACTCCTGCAGGGGTTTTAATTTTCACATACTCTTAAACTCATGGAGCCTAATGAGCTTAACATTTTGGCCAGTTGCACAATTTGGAAATTTCAACAGTGAATGGTTTTTGGACCAAAAAAAAATGTTCTCACAAATATGAAAAGTGAACAGATGTTACTATGGGTGCTTCCAACGCCTACTGACAGAAAACATCTGTGTTGAACTTCCTGAATTTTAGGATCTTGAGAACACTCCCACACACCACTGAAAGCCATTTGAAAGCAATTGGGCTGGCAGATTGGCTCTTGTGTCTATGACTGAATGTTCTAACTCAAGCAGGTGCTGGTTGTTGTCTTGCCTTGAGAAGCCCAGTTAGCCAAGCAGCAACCCTACAGCAATCCAACTGACTGCACTATCCAAGTTTTTAGCAATATGTGTGAAGTATGCTATTAAAGAGTCCCAGAAAGCAGTTGATCTTAATATTATGATGGTAATAAAATGAATGGAATGAATGGAAAGAATTTTTAAAAATGTATTTTGATGCAGATACTAGCAGAGTAGGAAGATCACACTGCATTCTATGGTGCCCTGGAAATTTTTTGGCTTTTTTAATCCTGCAAAAATCCATGTTGAATGACCAGAATTTTGTTCTATAAATACACTCATTGTGCTAAAAACATGTGAGGCATTCGTTGTCCTCCAAATGCTTAATCATAGATTTAATAGGCACCATGACCAAAGTCTGCTCCTTTACATGAGCATGATACAGCAGATGTCACAAAGTAACTGGGAGTTCCCTGCTTCCTCCTACTCCTTGTCCACACCCATCAGTGTGATGTTTGTCTGGTTGTAAGAGCATATTTGGCAAGGTGATTTTCCTCTCTGGCAAATATTTGGTTGACTATCAAACTAACCTTCTCCAATTAATTACATAGTAATGAACATTTGACAAGTATAAATCAATGTCATTTTAGTGTTCTGTAAAACATCATTAGCTCATTCAAGTTCATTCAAGTTCACTCAAAGTAACATCTCCAAATTTAACTTTAGTTACCTCTTTCTTAAAAACAGGATTTAGCTGGAAGTCAAAGGGACAGTATTTACATGTTACTGAACTAGGGGTTTTTTTCTGATTTTATAGTTGTCTTAGCTTGGTAGTCTCAGTTTAACCAACATGAAGTGAGTAGCTCTGTTAACTGCACTTCCACTCTCAGGCTAAGAGGGAATAAATGGACATGCTTTTGAGCACACAACATTATCATCAGATTACTCTTTTATGCAGAAATATTTCTAACTTCTGACAAAATCCCACTGTTTTGTGCCACCAGTAGCAACTGTTCTGCTATATATTGCCTGTCAAGTTAAGTAAATTTATTCCATCTATATCCCACTCCTTTTTCATGCAGCATGATTTTTGCAATCCAGTTTATTTCAATCTTTATTCTAACTTCTAAATCCACAATTTAGGGACTTGATCTTTTGGGGTATTGCCTTCTTGCACAGTTTAGAAAGCAATGATGTGAGGTCAGCTTTTGAGCTAGAGACCTGGGCCCCTTTTATAGACACTTAAGAAAAATAGGCACATTCAGGTGCATTTGTTCTACTGAGTTTGAATATCTGCATTAGGATATCATGCCATGAGATATCACCTGCACCTGATGGGAGCTTTTGATGACTACACTGCGTGTAGATAAATGTCTACATCTGTTCAATAAATACAATACTTTAAAAAATTATACTTTAAAAATGTACCTTTCAAGTCATTCCAAGTCTTCTCACATAATTCTGAGCGCACGCTCACAGGAGAGATGTATCTGTTAATATATGTCTTAATTTTGATCCTAAATTTCCTAGTTTGCCTGGGCAGCCATACTTCAGCAGAGATTCTGCTTTGTACTTTCAGAGATGTCCCCTTACTGCATCTGCAAACAAAACCACCCTTTGCCTCTGCCCAATGCTTCTTTCCCACATCTTGTCCACCTTCATCTTCTCCTTTCCTCTATGCGATAATCTTTGGAAGGTTTAGTATGGAAATCCTCATGTGGTTTTGTCTAGACTTGCCCTTTCTGATGCTTTTCTTTGAGTGACCATTGCTGTGGTCCCAGTATTGTTCTTGCTACAGAAGCACTGCAAAGCACAGAAAGCATTTCTGACATTTACTCCTGTATATTTTGTGACATGAAGAAACTATTAACTGGTTCTTTTGAGTTCTTGACCTACATTCCAGCATATATTTACTTTTGCACATGTTTTATCTTCTTGGGTGACATAGCAGCTTTTTGGAAGATCACAAATTAGATCAAACCGTGGGAACAGAAAACAGTACAAAATTATTTCATTACTGAGTACAGAAAAGGGATGTGGCTTCTGCTAAAGAGAATGCTTTCATAGTTCCTTTTTTATGAAGATTTAATGTGTATTCCTTCCTTAATGAAAAAAAAAAAAAAAAGAAATCCACCCTTCTGCAAGCTGAATCACTGCTCTGGAATTAATGTTAATGTCATTTGGTCACCACTGTCCTGAGAGAAAATGCCGTATGTCCAGACAATGTACTTAAAAGAACAGCAGATTGTTACCATGCCACTAGGCTGAACTAGCCTCATTTTCTCGTTATTTTTAATGAACTTTATCTTTTTTTTGTTTACTTTTTTTATAAATAAAAAAAGCTTTTTATCAAATGAGAAGGAAAGTCTTTTCTGAGAATAAGAGCTGGAATGTGAAACTCAGCTAAATAACCCCCTCTAAAGTAGCAAAACAGAAAAAACAATGTAGAAATCACCATTAGTTATGTACTTTTATGTTAAAGCCTGCTGACTCTTTCAGTGCTACTCTACATTTAAGAATTGAATACCACACAATTTAAGGCACAAGAAAAAGGTTTGTTTGATTTGCTTATCAATATTCTAATTAGACAACAGAAGTCCATCTCTTCCTGGTACCATGGTACACTGGTAACCATGTTGTTACCTAATGTCTGAAATATCAGAATAAGGCTCCCCTTTTGGTATCAGTGTGGTGGCAGAACTTAATGCCAGCCCTACACTTGTCAAGATCTGGTTATTAAAGTTCTTAGAGATGCCTTTGCCCGAATTAAGGTGCGAACGAGACCATATGCCAGTGACAACAGTATGGGTTTTATTTGATAGTAAATATGAGAGAGACGGAGAGAAAAAGAGAAAGAAAGAAAGAAAGAAATAGAAGATAGCTGGGGGGGCACAGAAAGAGGGTGACAGGGACAGAATAAGGAAAATATCACCACTCTGTGGATCCCAGCGATGCTCCATTGATCCTCCCCAGCTGGTGTTCTTGGTGCTGAAGGTCCCTCGGAAAGCATAGAATCCAAAGGGTTAATATAGCTCAGGCTAGGTAGGAAAACCCAGGCACCTCCCTGGGAGGGAGAGTTTGCCATTGCCTCTGTTTACAGCAGGCTCCAGGTTTGCTGCATCACCCGCAGTCCTGTGGTGCAAGGCCTGGGGAATGACTCTGGGGGACACTTCGGGGGTCTCTGATGGATTATGACACCCCCTCAGCTGCCTCCCATGTGAATGTCCCGTGGATGTGGCCTGTGGGGTTGGGGGTTCCACAGCTGGGCCAGTTTGTGTAAGGGAGGATGGGCGTCCACTGCCTCTGAGCAGAGGTTACACCCGAAACCTCCTCCCCCACCTCATTAAGGGGGGAGTCTGTGTAAACCTGGCTTCTGTGGGCTGTGGTCTCCCCCACCCCAAACTCAGCCAGGGAAGAATCTCTGCTGTGTTTGGCTTTCTTGTAGATGCATTCTTCTTTTTCAGCCTTGTTTGTTTTTTCCTGGGCCTGAGATGATTAAAGAATGGGTTTTCCCTTTATCTAATCTTAGTGGTTTAACTTACAGTCCAAAGCCCCAGTCAGGTATCTTCAGGGAGGCTTCTTCGGTTGTAGCTTCTTTATGCATTTTTTGTTATAATCAGCAAAACTTTATATTAATGTTTGAGGCATGAACTGTTTCAGTCTCTGACAACACTAAAAATAGAGATTCAGAAGATAAATTTGAGAATTTTCAGGCCTGTGACAGTAAATGTAAATTTAGTAATCCATTGAAGAGGTAAGATAATAAGTTTTTCTCATTTCTTGTAGAAGACCAAATTTGTCTACTACACAAAATAAAGGTTGAATGACAGAACACCTTCGCTTCAGGCAGCCATGCTGCTCAGTTGCACGATGCATTTCATCCCATTTCATTTGCACTTCCTCAGCTATCACTGACAGACATTTTGCCAGAAACCTGCTGCTTTTGTTGCCTTAGACCTTGCTCAAGGACAGTTTGACCCTACCTAAACTCCTTATCAGATTTCCTGGAGGTTGTACCATGGTCTGGAATCCTGCACCTGCAGTGGTGGGGGCTGCGTGCAGCAGCAATGGCTGGTGCCATCTAGTGAGGAGCTTCTGAATGCTCACTGCAAACTGTTCCAAGGCATCTGTCTTTTAGAAAGGAGTCATTACCACAGTCCTGAAGACACAGGAATAAAGTAACATACTCATATGAGTAACAACCAAGCCTGCACAAACTTCAGGATTTTTTCTCTCAGATGATCTTTTTCTCCAGTGGCTCTCATTGGTTGTGTTTTTCCCTGTGTATTTTTGTTTCCTACCCTTCCATGGATCGTTTTGATCTATTCTTCCTAGGTGGAATTATGAAAGTGTTTAAATCTTGCTTAAACAAAACTCTTGAGTTGCTGAGGTGGATGGAACCATTCAAACTACATCATCAATGTACAACATAATGATGTAAAGTACAGAAATGTTCCAGTTTCTTCTGTGCCATGGTAGATGTTGTACTCAGCAGTGTCTGGAGATCTAGGGAGGTCTGTCCATACTGGGCAGCCCAGTGCTGCCAGAAGCAGCTGCTGAGTCAAACCATGCCGTGGCAGCAGGTGCTCCGTGTGGTCTGCTTTTCTCTGCCTCTCAGCCCAAAGCGGTGCAACCCCACAGGTCAAGTATTTCTGACAAAGGGTGCACTTCATGGAGCTGAACCCCAAACCTTTCCCCTGTGTATTCCCCTCTAGTATGTTTAATCCATAAACTGCTAGATAACCTCCTGGATTTAGGCTCCAGCAGAAATGCTGGGTGATATGCCCATCCTAGTCTGACTCTGTGTGCTGCAGCAGGGTTCTTGAGGTTCTTTCTTGTAGTTTCTATTTTTGGGGTGGTGGGAGCACTAAGATCATACATTTCTTATTTTGGGGCCAGTGATTACTTTAGTGCACTACATCCATTAAAAACACCTGAAAGAATCACAAATTCCCACATTTACACCCAGTTTTCCACATTTTGCCAGTATTACATTTAAAAACTTTTCTGTTTCTTTGTTGTGTTCCAGAGGGGATGTCTTTTCCTGGGTTAGCACTTTTAATCAGCTCAAAAGTTGCTCATTTTCCTTATAAATTATTTTATTCCCTGGTGAGTTGCTTTCTGTTCCGCTTGCTGGTCTCACTGAGTAGGAGTGCACTGAGGTCCTCGCTGTCACGTCCTTTCCCCATCTGTTCCTACAGGGACCGTTCCAGACTAAGCGCTCTTACAAAAAATCCCAGCTCCAGCTTGTCTGTCATGGTCAGAGCACCCTTCCCTCAGGAAATGAACTTGTCCTTTCACCAATGACCTTTTTAAAATGTCAGGGAATTAACCTCCTTTCTTTTTGTCCACTGTTAAAAGAAATGATGGTCTACAAGGCTCGTTTTCATGTGGGGAATACTGAATCATCACATTCCATGTACCAGAAGCAATTGCAAAATGGCTGTCTAATGAAACATGGAGAAATGGGCTCAATGTCTGGGAAACTCTGTAGAAACTGTCTCCTCTTAATTGCAAATCAACAGTTTCCTCCTGTCTTTGTATACCACCCTGGAAGGTGGATTTCTCAGCAATTCATGATTCCTGTGTTTTAAAACCTTTGGAGCAGGCACTGTCATTTATTCATCTTTGTTTGTATAGCACATCAAACATTTGGTTGCTCTCAAAATTAGCACACCCTTCTCTGTCAATTTTGTTTCCACACTGTAAATTTAACAGTAAATTAAAAGGAAGAAAGTATTGCAACATATCTCTTTCATCTGAGTGATCATAAAAGAACTGGAAATTAAAAAGCTGCAAAACATGAACATTAAGTACAAATTTAGAAGTCTGATCAGGATCTTCGTACATCCACTGGTACTTAATTGCAAAATGTAGTTACTAATGTCACTGGACAAGTGACAATGTATATATAACAAGGCAAATATTTTCTAGGGAGATTTCCTCCAGGCTTTCTAATTTCCAGCCTTTACTCCTGTCTGTAAATAGTTTTTGCACAATATCTGGGCTGGCCACAAGAGTTTTGTGAGACCTCTCCCAGTCAGCTGAAGTTGCAGAAAGAGCAAAGCAGGGACTGCCTGCTTAGGTGTATATCCTGACATTGGGAGCTTTGTAATTCAGCTAAACACTTGTGGAAGTTTTGTTCAAAAACAACGAAAGAATTTCTTGTTAGTCTTCAAGATCAGCCCGCTTTTTCCTTTTCTTTTGATGCGCTCTGTCAGAGGTGCTGGCTGTGGCATTCCGCACACACTTCAGTGAACCTCTTAGTGCTGGCCTGTAAGTCCCGTGGTGGGCGATGTGGGGTAATGGTGCCATGCTCTGATTAGGGAAGAGGTCCACCCTATTGAAATGGGAAGGGCACTGTGGGCCAGACCATGTTCAAGAGGAAATACTTTATGAGTTTTCTAAAATAAATATGACAGGGATGGTATGTTTCCCTAGGCTTGCTTTTTTTTTTTTTTTTTTTTTTAGACCTGGAAATTTTAAATCAGGCACAATTTTACAGCTTTGGCGAATTTTCTAGGATTTCTGACCCTCCAGGAGCACAGGCAGAGTAGTACCATGCGAGGCATATGTCACAGAGGGGTATTTGGGACTAATAATTGAGTCATGCTTTATTTGACTGAACCTTTCAAACTTATTGTCTTTGCTTAAATCTCCTCAGTGACCTTTTCCAAAGAGAGAATGTTCTTAGGTCACTTGCTAATGAAAAGAGGACATACTTGCTCAACAAAAGATCTAAGATAAAGAAAACAGAGTTAAAGCTGACAAGTCTGAGTTAACAAGGTTAATAAAGCTAATTCAGTTAACAAGCCAAGGTACTAATTGGCTGAAGAATTACACAAACATTGTCATGATATTAAGTATTTCCCTAGCTCTGACTCTAGCCTCATGTTAAACTAGTCCCATAGGGATCTATTCTCTTGTCTTTATTGCAAATAATATTAAATAACCCGTATTCCTCAACAAACAAATGACCAGATAATTACCAGGAAAGTATGGGGAAGGGGTGCTGATGCCCAGCCCTTTTACTTGTTTTCCATTCCTTGTTTATTTCTTCCTCCACACCAGATAGGAAAATGGGACTGGACGTGGGAGGGTGGTATCTGATGTGGGAGTTAGAGAGGTAACCGTGTTCCATGGAATGCCACCTTTGAACTGCACAGCTCTGCATGCTCCCTATGGAAAGCCAGGCACTGATTTGACAATTCTGAAGATAACCAGCCTTTTATCAGAACTGCAGTGAAAAGTTTTACATGTGTTCTGCCTCCAGACAGCTGCCCACTAAAGGGGTGTCAAGGGGAACTAATGAGATGGTTTGCTTATCTCAGGAGGATGAGTGGGTTTTGGAATATATTTGATTTATTTTGGCTTTCAGGTACTCCAAAAATGAAGTGGCATTTTCAGTGCACAAAATTTATGTATTCCTTTCTTTGCAGAAGCAACTGAAACATTCATTTTCAGAAATTAAATGCAACTGGAGCCAACTCAAATCTCTACAAATGAATTTGAGTAATTTTTCCGTGCTTTTTGCAACTGTATGGGATATGTTTCCATCCTTTTTGAACCTTTTTAAAGGTTCCTTTCTAGATTTGAGTGCATGAGGCAAAAAAAAACTACCTTAAGTATTTAATGAGGTTTTAAGGCTTTATAGTAAAATTGAAATATTTTTGATTGATATTTGCATAGGAATATATTCTGCTCTACCAAAAGAATCCAAACAAACAAAAAGATCACAGACTCAATTTTTTTAATGAAGGAAATGTCGATTTCCCTAAAAAGGCAGTTTCATGGGTCAAGCTCATATGTATTCTGCCAATTCATATATACTTAAATTTTGAGCCATAGTAGGTAAGAAAAGTGGAGAACATGTGGCATAAGAAAGAATTTCTTTTTCCTGATCTTGGGACTCACATTGAAAAATTCTGGTTCAGATTTAAGTCATTATTCTAGTGCTTTTAATCAGCATCTTTCCACTTGAGTCAGGCAACTCAGAAAATATGTCTACTGTGATCTGCATCTCCACAGAATAGCTTTTAGAGATTCACTGTGTTTTAAAAAAAGTAAAAACTAGTGCTGTGGAGTTAGAGTCATCTGTAGTAGCCAGCTGTGCCTGGCATAAGGAAATGAGCAGCTGCTTGTTCAGATGCCTATACCTCCTGCCAACATGAGTTCTTTTATGTTTTAGATGTATTTGTGTAATCTTTGTTCCTTCTCAGTTTGTTAATCTGAAAAGACATCAGCCTCCTAGCACCTGGTAACCCACGTGAGCAGACTTGGTTTAAAAGTAGGGATGCTATATAGAGTCAGGTTTGGTTGTAAGCAGAGGGAATTCTCTTTCACACTGACAGCTCCAACATTTAAATTCGTGGTGTCCTTTGGCAATGCTCTTAAACCATCAGTCTTGTCGAATCAATCATAACAGTAGAGCAAAAAATCCATACTGTACGAGATCCATCCTGGTGGCTTGTCCCATGGAACTCCATGTAGTTCAGCCTTCGTATTGGCTCATTCCGAGTCTTCTTCCGAAAGAAAAGACTTGCACTAAGTTCTGTACTTTGTTTGGCTGTGTCAGCTTCTCAAGATGGACTCATATAATATCATACAATAAGATTTAAAATATGAAACCTACCCGAAGTTTTGTGACAGCCATTTTACACAAAAGCAGTGTGGAAAATTGATTTGTTGTTAAAGCTACAAATAAGCTGTGTTTCAGTCATAGTGTTGATTTGGGGTATGTGGTATGAAGACAGCTATAGCACAGATAAATGTTTATTTTAGATAGTTGTTGCCTATGAAGTTTTTAGAGTGTATCACAAATGGACCTATGAGACTAAAATAAATTTTGCCTGATATCAGTAAGGCAATGCTCAGCATCTTTGCTAAAAGAACTTAGGATATCTTCAGGTTCATTTTTTCAAGTACCCACACTGCCCTCTTTCCACCTCAATGGCATTAAATTAAGCTGAATTCTTGAACAGGAGTTGCATTCATCTTCTAGCTCTTTCTTTGAAGGCATGGGCAAGACTGTAAGTACTTTATACTAAAACAAGGTAGTATTTTTTACCAGCTTTTTTGTATAAATATATCTGTGTTCGTGGTTTGCTGCAGTTCTTCCATTGTGAGATACTGATGCTGTTGCAGCCTAGTCTGTGAAGAAAATATAATTGCATTTTAAAAACAACTTTCATTAGATTTTACTTAATTTGAATGTCTTGGTAAATGGTGCTTTGCCCCATTTAAAGCATATTTCTCCAGAAAAGATTGCAGCAATTTAGTATTAATGTCATTAGTGCAGTGAGTACATGCAAAACATATGTGCCTTCAGTGACGCTACGTCTGGAATGATACTGAAATACTTCAGTTCACAGATCTCAGACATACTGTCACAATCCATTACTTAAACCACCACTGTGTCATTTCAAAATTGTTTTTTCCCCTTTTGAGCCTTGTGATGCTGGCAGACAACAGGGATTATTTTTAAACAATGGTTGAAGTTGCCTGAAGAGCCAAACCAGTGCTGGAAGGGAGAACGACTGGCGAGCTCTGTGTGCAACTCTTCAACCTGTGAGGATCCCTGCATGTCCATTTTCAAGCTCCACTGCTGAATAGAAATATCATTACTAAAGACGCAGGAATTCCTGCCTTTAAATATCAGACTTCACTTGTAATAAATATGGCCAATAAGCAAATTTCACAGTTAAGCATATTTTACTTGTTTGGAGCATCATACGTTATATTGTAGGAGAATTGCTTTAGAGAAACCCCATTTTAAAGAAAACATTTTTTTTGTAGAGTGACCATAAATACTGAAGTAGTGAATATTGATTTGAATGCTAATATCCATGTGTTAATTTTGTGACCACACGTCCAATATAGTCACTGCTGCTGTAGTTTCTCCATAGGGTGTTTCCAGATGACTTTTATCAAAGAGCCTGGCCTACTGGGATGGAAAGAAATTCTGTGTTTATTTTTTCTTTGAGAGATTGACTCCATTTGACTCCAGTGATAACTTATCCAGCTTCATGCATCACAACTGTTCCTATGTAAATGCTGTTTTATTGTTTTTATCAGGGCCAGCCAGGACTTCTTGGATCACAGGGATTCACTGGACCACCAGGATTGATGGGGATCCCAGGAGTGCAAGGTCCCAAAGGTCACAAAGGTGAAAGAGGATACCCGGGAATAACTGGACCCAAAGGAGAAGTGGTAACTTTTGAATATCAAATGTTTTAGCTAACAAGCAAAATGCTGGGCAGAGCATCATTTTAATTGTGCTGTTTCACTCTAGGGACAAAGAGGAGTCACTGGATTCCCTGGGGCAGATGGCATTCCTGTAAGTAGCGGGTTACTTCATCTTTAAGAAATCACCCACTGCAAGTATTGCAGGCTAGCTTAAAGCCTTTGTACTTTAATTAAAATGTCTGGGTTAAATTCTACATCAGCCACGTACACAGTTCTCTGCTAAGGACTTTTGCTGAAGTGAGTGGAATTACAGATACACAACAAAAGAGCAGAATCTGTGCTCCCTCTCATTCCCTCAGATAACTAAGGTCCATTTGCTTTGTCCTATGGAGAAATCCCCTTGCAAAAGGGTCAGAAAAGGATAGAAATTTCCTGTGTCTCTGGAGGTTACCCGGCTAAGTGTGTTCTTTTGCAGGAAAGACCTGTGACATAAGTGCTTCACAACTCTTAAGCTTGTGAACAAAGGACACAAGTGGGTCATTCCTAATTATTTCTGATTTGCAAAGTGCATATAAAGACCAGTGATTTTAAGAATACTAACTATGGTTAATTTGCTTTATATCTCATATGGCATGCTTGAGATTGTCTTAAAAAACTTACTGAGCACTAAACAGTGTAAAACTTTGAACGAATTGGCCAGGTCCATGAAACTGAAACACTCAAAGAGGAAAACCGGGTAAAGTTCACAGCACAGTATTTTCCCAGCCTACATTTCTTTACATCTTGTGTCATAAAATAACAAAGAAATCTGAGTCACTGGAATCCCTGGACAGAGTTCCCAGGCTTGGGTTTCCTTTGTAGTGCTCCCTGACACCGGGGCCCCGCTTTGCAGCCCACGCATCCACATCCACTCTGCTTTTACCCTCTTTTGTTTCTAGAAGAGCTTCCTATCAAGTTTCAGGGATTTCTCTCTCAGAATTTTCCTTGCCTCCCTCTTTCTCGCTCTTAAAGGAAAAAAAGAAGACCATATTTGCCATTTCTATTAACAGTCCTGAGCCAAGGATCTTGTTCATCTCACTGCATCATGCTGAGTTTTTTTCTAAGCACTGTAACATCCTGGGAAGCAGAGTAAATTGCTCCCCTGTGAAGCCCAGTTTTGCTATAGCTGGATTACTTCTCTTACCTGGGCATGTTTTCTTTTTCAGCCCTGCCTGCCTGACCTCTGCACATTGCATTGTGAGGGATAAATACCTTCAGACAGTACTTCAACCTGCATTTTCATTGTGTCCTCTCTTCGAGCTCCCCTGCCCTTCAAGCACCCTTATATTTTCCAACCAGTTTTTTTAAGGCCAAGTCTTAACACTGACCATGGGAAGGCAGGTAGATAGACACCTGAACAAACCACAATGGCCTGGTGCTAGGATGTGAGGCTGGAAGCCAAGAGAGAATGGTGGCAAGACTTGAGTCTCTCCTGGGATGAGGAATTCCAGTATTTGGTGAAGCTGAGTAAGGACATGAACATTCTTCTGTTTTTTCTAAGCAATGGAGCAAAAGCAAAGAGAAAACTCTTGCTATATATAAAGAAGGGAGAAATGTTTTATGTTAGTTTCTGAGTTTTTGTGACTGAGCCGGCTGGAAGAAAGGGCTGCTCAAGGGAATATTTGCTTCTCATCAGCCTCAGTGCAAACCAGAAGCAACAGCAATTAAGGTGATGTGGGAACAGCAATGAAAATCCAGTTTGAGACATGAGTAACTTTTCAGTGGCTCTATGTCAGGGTCTTGGGGTGCCCCTAGCTCCCTACCTTCAAGCCCTGCTGTTCTCTTCCATATTTACAGCCTCATCATGACACTCAATCTAGCTCCAACAGCATCTTTGACTTTTTTCGGGACTTGGAAGCTGTTCAAAGTCAGTGAGGAACCTTTCTTCCCACTCTTCCAGTGTGAAGCACTGAAATGCTTAACAGTCCCAGTTCTTGGTGGATCCCTGCACCACAGCCTCATCTGGCTTAGTTCTCTGTTTAACAGACCCTGCATTGAACATAGCTTTCTTACCCTTTCTGAAAGGTCCTTCACTACTCATTTTTTCATGCTGTCTGGGGCATCTGGTTCAAGCTGCAGCTATATTAAAAAAAAGCACTGTCTGTTTCTGTCTTTGAAAATCCTAGTTTCCCATGGATCCAAGCCTTGGGCTTAATGTGAGAATGTCTAAATACTTCGTGACTACAGGAAAAGGAAAACTAGAAACAGATGGATAGATAAACACTTCTTTTTTTCCTCAACAGGGTCATCCAGGGCAGCCAGGACCAAGGGGGAAACCAGGTCATGATGGCTGTAATGGGACAGCAGGTGACCCTGGTGACTTGGGAACTCCTGGACACTCTGGTTTCCCTGGAAGCATTGTAAGTAGCTGGCAGTGAGTACCTGAAGCTAAGAACATTGCTGGAGTGAGTTTCATTCACATGTGGGTTGGAAGTGAATGTGACATCTCTTAATGAAGGGAATGTGGGGCTTTTTGGCCCAGCAGAGCATTTGTGCAGACTCAGCATGGACACACTGCACTGTCTTTAGTCATTGAATTGCAGCCAGGGCCAGAAGGTCTGCTCAGAGCTATACCTGTCACACAGGTCTTGCAGAGAGATTACTGTAGGAAAACCTATACAGCTTTAATCAACAGCAATAAAATAATATTAAACTCACAATTGCTGATGAAAGTATCCTTTTCTTCCCTGCCCCATGGCCAAAGTGTTGGCTTTTCATGGTGATCTACACAGGATCATGCTGAGATGAGTGGTGGGGCTCCTGGATTTGCCAGGGCAAGTCAGCCCTGGGAAGTGCAGCATCAGTTCTAGCTAGGACATGCTACCCCATAATACTATTCAGAGGCAACGGAGGGGGGCGTTCTCCCCCAGATTTAGAAAACCATTCTTTTATATACTGTGAAGGTTTACACTTTTTTTCCAAACCATAAGTTTCCAAAGCTAAGCATAGTATCTGCCTCCAAACTGCAGTAGGTTTATGTACATTTACGAAAACACCAATATGTATTTTTCAATTCACTCCTAGCTGTTTACATGTTAACATATATGATATGAAACTTAGGTTGTGTTTTGGCTTTTTTGGTCACCTCCAGGGAGTCCAAGGGCCCAAGGGCCAGAAGGGGGAGCCGTACATAGTAGCACCGGAGATCATCAGCCAATACAGGGTACGTCTGTAACTCCCAGCAGTTATTCTTGCCCAGGTCAGTTTTTCAGGCACATGATGGAGAGCATAATTTTCTGATGGGAACATCTCAAGAGGCCCACTTTGATTTTGTGTAGGCTTTGAAAGAGAGCTTCTGCTTTCTCTGATTGCAGCAAAGTTTATCTGATATCCAAAGGAAAAGATCTCTACTCAGTTATTTCCAAGGAAATTCAGCCTATAGGTGGATTGCAAAGGCACTGTAGATGGTGTAGGTCAAGTTTTCCCCTCTTTATTCAGTGACTACCTTTGTATCATGCATGGCAAAGTCCTTCCCTTGCCATAGTTTTGTCCATTGAATGATTCTGGTTACTATTAGCACCTTTCCTGTAAAATGTTCATGCAAGTGTTTGATTGACTTAGAGTAAAATATCCTTCAATATTTTATTTAGTTACTGAGTAAACCCCAAGTATTCCAATGGGTGCTTTTACTGTGTCTAATCCTTAAAACTTGTTTTGTAATCACTTGCAGCTTTTTCTCATATATATATAATCTTGCATAATTTGAAGGTATCAGAAGGAGATAAGGGTTTACATATGTTGAGTATAAATTGTGGCTGATTTAAAAGTTACAGCTGAGCTATACTCAGCACAGAAGGGATCTGCTGACATTGCTTATGTGTATTTTGTGCCAGCAATAAGTCCCAAAATAGGTGTTTCTCTTGACATATTTGTAAGTTGCCTGTATTTTTT
The DNA here is from genome assembly GCA_013397915.1 of Daphoenositta chrysoptera. Taxonomy (NCBI): domain Eukaryota; kingdom Metazoa; phylum Chordata; class Aves; order Passeriformes; genus Daphoenositta; species Daphoenositta chrysoptera. The sequence continues at coordinate 1,721,641 of VZRO01002270.1, forward strand.
AATGGAATTTTCTTCTCCCTTTAGAAACTCTTCAGATCTGCACTTGTTAGTAATCAGGAATGATTAAGTAATGTTTAAGAAATGCTTGACTACATTGTGGCCAAGAATGGATACTGACACCTGTATTCATTTCAGAAAGTACTTGGTTCCACAAATCATTCTGTTAACTAAACTCAAATTAACTAGGTAGTTAAGATGCTACTCAAAATGATTGAAGGTGTTTGGACTGAATAACACATTATTTATGTGTGTTGAAAGGTCTTTGGGCTAGAACATATTTGGATCTAATTTCCAAAAACATTTCAGCATGTACTGAAGTTAAAATATGTGGTCACTGAAAACAGTATGTTCCAAATGCTTTTAGTGACTCAGAAGAGAATCAAAATGACTCAGTAATTCCCATGCAACTCATAAAATGAGCTTGGACATTTCAGCTAAGGTTATAGTCCTAATTAAGCCACTGGTTAGATAGAACTTTTCAACAAAAAAATTCAGTGTGGTCTGTTGTATGATTCAGCCTTGTAGTTTGGATCCCTAACTTCACTAGCCAGCTTTGTACCCTGCAACTCTATTGCATGCAACTAAGCCATATATAGAAAGTATGAAATCTGTGTGGCCCACATTCAGTTATCTCAACATCTCTAAGGAATCCATCTGTATGGAAGGGTTTGAGTAGCATTGTATGCTATAATTTCTTGTTTGAATGAGAAAACAATTAATTAGCAATAAAAATATTGTATTCACTTTTGTATATAGAATTTATTGCATTTTTCTTTTTTTTTTTTTTTAGGGGGATCCTGGGGATTCAGGGTTCGCTGGTTTCCCAGTAAGTAGTGTTACAGTGGATGTGATCAAGTGTCAATAGTAGCTAATATCAGAACAACATTAATTGATAGCTGGTGGTTTTTTTTATTTAAAGGGACCTCCAGGTACGCTGGGTATTCAAGGACCTGTTGGTCCAAGAGGACAGCGAGGAAGACCAGTAAGTATATTTAAATTATGTTCTTTAGAAAATTAATCAAACAGAAGAATTATCTCAGCAAGTTCCATTATGTTGGGTTGTAACCTAGGGTAGAAATAGCAAGGTGTCAATGGACGTAAAACCTTTTAGAAAGCACTGTGAGACACTGATTGTACAGGGATGAATATTGCAGAAAGAGGTATAGGATTTTTTGCCCTGTGCTGTTAGAGGCTTTTGATTCACATTGTATTTTTTTAACCTCCTTGGAACATCTCTCTACACTGAGTTATCAGACATATCATGACTTGAATATGTTATCTTTTCTGCTCATAAAGGATATGTATATTATCTCCCTACACTTCCCACAGGAGACTGAATAGTATTTAGAATGCAATTTTATTTTTGAACGTTTTTTCAGTATTTTTTTTTCCAAAATCGTCATTTACAGCATTGATGTTGACAACTGTTGCAATACAGTTCTTTGAGAAAATGCTGTTCTCTCCAGATACCATTTCCTACATTTCTTATTTCCATGGTTAATGTTTTGGTGGTAAGAAGCAGATATTAAAATTCAATATATTTCATTTTTGAAAGCTTTTTTTATTTTTCTGTAATGCAATTTTGTAGCATTTTCTTTTTTCTTTGTTTTGTCAAAATTCACTTTGGACCTGCTTTACATCCCTGATCTGAGGGGGAAAAATTATGTCAGGGCGTTTCACACACAGCCCCCATAGCTGTTTTCGGGGACATCCCCCACCCACCCCTCACCCCCTAAAAAAAAACAAACCAATCAACCAAACAAACAAAAAAAACTAAATCCACAGCATGCCAAGCCATTCAAAGTTAATTTTCTACACCTGCCTATTTCATCACCTAGAGTATACTTCACCTTTTCTTTCTCCACTTGTCCTTCTGGAGGGACATCAGTCCTTTACTTACTCTTTCTTTAGACACAGAGCTCCACACAGGAGCCCAGCCTGCAAGGACTCATATTCCCAGTGCTCTTTCTTGGATGTCAGGAGTGCTATGAACCATACATTTTCTGAGCCCCACAGCTACATCCCTCTGGTTACCATATCGGCAATATCTCTTTTGAGCAAAATACATCCAACTTTATTTAGTCCCTCTAAAGCTGTGACTCACCTGTGAGAGAGACCCAGAAGCATTTTACAGGTCTACTATGGTAGTTCAACCCCCTTACAGACCAATACAGTACCAAAACTGCAGCCCAGTGAAGCACTTAAAAATGTGCTTAACTTTAGGTATGAGCTTTAAATGTTACTTAGTCAGAATCCAAAACATGAGTTCTTATTACTTGAAAAATGGGTTTTCATTAGATCTAGGCTGGGTAACTGTCATTCTGTTCAGAAGGATTACAATGTGATTTAGGAAGGAATTTTTCAGAACAGTAAATACAGCTAATATAGTAAGAATAGCACATGGAATGCTGATACACTGGCTACTAAGTATATACTTAGGTTTCAGACAGAAAGTAATTAACCTCCTGCATGCATTGGTTAGAAAGCAAAGAGTAACTTGCTCTCCCCTATTGTGCTTCCCCAGGGACCACCAGGACCCCCAGGGCCCCAAGGACCACAAGTAAGTCTTTGTGTCGGAGTTGTTAATGTTGATTTTGTGTTGCTGAGGTTTATCCAAGACCTACTTGAAGGCAGCAAGAGAAAGAACACGGGCAGCACGAAAGACTGCAGCACAAGACTTTCTGTGTTGGCTGCATAGCATGGGAAGTTAATCTTACACTGGGATCGCCTACCCTGAAAAGATTAAACCAGTTCTAGAGCCAGATTTAATTTGCTACTGTAGTCACAGTAGCTTCCCATGAACAGAGAATCCTTGCAGTCTTCATAATATTCTATTTTATCTCCATGGAAGAAATATATGACTTCATTGTTCCAGCCCATTTAGGTGTTTTTATTTAGCATTTAAGGCCATTAAAAACCTTGCAAAAGAAATGCTTGATCTTTTCATGACATTACTCAGTGGATGACTCAAAGAAGCACTGGTAGCATGAGATTTTAAATAGAGTTGTCTTTCTAAAAGTTTAGGTCTATAAAAATACTTCTAAATCTATAAAAATACTTCAAGGTAAACCTAGACTATTATTTGATGGCAACTCTTCAGTGGTGTCCTACAGACTTGTAAGCCTGAAAAGGCCTTTAAGCATGTTTAAATTTGAATTTTAGATTAGATTAGAGTTGTACACTTGGTAAATATTGACCTATTGTTTTTGCAGGGCAACAGGGGCCTTGGCTTCTTCGGAGAAAAAGGTGAACAGGTAAAGGAAAACTAATTAATTAATATCACTACTAAAGGGCAGGTTGATATTATCTGCTATTTATAAATGGTCCTATTTTAAATACTCTCTTCATTTGCAACTGCATTATATAATTACAAGAGAAAAATGAAATATAGATCTGAAAGTAATTATAATCTCTATGAGGACCATGATAGCTGAACTAACCCCTAAGTGTCTGGGTCTCTCTGTGCTCTCATCTACACTGACACAGAGGTAACACTTCTGAAATTTATAAAGCCATGCCACTTTATATAATGCAATAACATTTGCTGTTATTCTGGAAACACACAAGGCAAGAGCAAGTATTGCTGTATGTTAATCCAGCACAAAATTAATTTGTCTTGCTGTCAGCTTACTTGGTATGGTTGTACGTGGTTTAGAACCATACTCCCAGCAGGCACAAAACTGTGTTGCTCCTTTCATTGCAGTGTCCTAGAGCCTGTGCTGATCAACAGCTTGACCAGGTATTACTCCTGTTAGTAAATCTACCTTCATATTTTTCCTGCAGGGCCCCCCAGGTCCTCCAGGTCCACCTGGGCTTCCTACAAGAGAACTGATGGGTGTCCCCTCTGACAAACACAAGGTAACTAAGAGGGTATTTTTCTAAAATAATCAAGGAACTAAGAGCTCTGCAGTACCAAAATTAAAATATTGTACAAATCTGCTTTAACATATAGAACTTAAGAGAGTTCAATATATCAAAAGAGAAATCTGCTACTTTCACAAACTTGTATCATAAAGTATTTATTGAAACTATGGTGGCTAAAGTAATTCAGAAAGTATTTCTCAAGTTTAAAGGAGCCTTTGGCAAACTTGTTCTTTTTGTTTGAGCATGCAACTACTGGCCATCACTCACATCTCATTTTACAAGCAGAAATGCCTGCTGAGAAACCATTACTGTGTTTGTTTTTATAGCTTATCTATGTGATGCAGATATTTATATACTTAGAGTTAAGGCTTATTCATAGGTATTGGAGAAATCCCCACCAGGGAGATGCAGTTTATTCTCATCTGCTGCTTCTTGCTGGGAGCAGAGGCAGTCATACCCTGTATGTGTACATTCTGTATCAGACACCAACCTCCAGACCAGTCATTTTTCTTCAAATATCTGAAGTTAGAAAGTTTTTGTGGCTCATACAACTTCTGCAATAAGATGAGTAAATTGCTATGGTGCTGGAAGATCTCAGAACACCTTTAATACCCTGCAGTCTGCGTTAAGTAAGATAAGTGCTGGGATTTCCATGGCTAAGCAGAGACACCCACATGTGAGCTATTTACCTGGAGAGCTGTTATATTCAATGGAGATGTCATCAATATAGTGAGTGGACTTCAGGCTATGATTTGTCTTACCCTAACAGGACTTCTTGATCAAATAATTCATAGATAATCAGTAGTTAAAAATGGAAGAATGTGCATTTATTCATAGGCATTACTTAGGCACTCACCACCCAGACATGCCATGAACAAGCCTGGAAAGAGCTGGGTATTTACACTCCTAGAGACCTTTTCAGAAAAATTGTCAAATGTTTTTTTAAAAAGCAACTTCAAAAACTTCTTATGAAAGCACGCATTTCATATGAGAAGTGTATGAATAAAGAACAGCACAAGAGTAGTGTTTTTTCTCTTGATCAGTCATTTTGTGTTGTATAAAAGTTATTGAAATGTAAATGAGAATGCCAAACCTATCTGAATAGTTTTTCTTTATTGTTAGGGTGAAAGAGGAGACCCTGGGCCAAGAGGGGAAGCTGGAATTCCAGTAAGTCATGTGGAGAAGAACAAATAAAATGAATAATATTTGAGTTAATACTTGTGCACTCTTCACTGATGTGATGGAATATAGATATGGAGCAATATAGATGTGTTATAAGCAGAGACACCAGTTCTAATGCTTCAGAAAAACTGGACAACTCGATGTGTAATAACTCCACAACACAGTCAGTTGTTCTCTTACTGTTTCACTGAAATAAGATTTTCCCTCACTCATTTTTAGTTTTAGTTTTAACTAATAATAAATCTCTTTACTTTTCCTTCTGATCTATGTTCTAAAATTTCACTATATTTCATTAAATAAAAATACATGGAATATTTTTAATCCTTTTTAGTCTGCTTTCCAACACATACAGACATTTTGTCTCATGGTTTTTTAGATCTGTTGAGTAAGTAGGCAGTAATCCCATATGTTGCTGTATTGTGTAAAGCTGTCAACCCAGCTTGACTGAACATGGTTTAGTTATAACTCACAGACAACCTCTAGACTGACTGAATAGCTTTGCCATTGAGTGGTTCCTTTTGACTTCCCAGAGGGGTTTAAAACACAGTCTTTACCAAGCAGGGATGCCTCACTGAGCATTTTGCAGAGCTTTATTTTCTCAGATGGTCTGGTCAGCAGCTCCGCAAGGTTATGGGAGAAGGTCACCATGTGAGCCCTGATGCCCTCCATGTGTGGTTGCTAGCCAGTTCTTCAGCTGCCTGTCAGATTTTACACATGTAGGATTTGTTTTACTCATTAGGAAAACTGTAGCTTATATGCTGATGTAGCAAAAGAGGATGTGCTTCTCCCCTCCTTTTTTTTTTGTATAGTAGGATGGATAGCAGCATGCCTGTGTTTGCCAAATAACTCTCTGAAGCTACAGTTTGGGCATAAGCTGAGTTGCTTAATTGGTTGTATAGCTGAATAATTACTTTGGCTCTTCTTCAGAGCTGCGGACACAGATGAAATAAAAGAGATGATAGGAGGGAGACACTGTCCTCTCTATAATGGCCTGCTCCTGCTATTGTAATGAAGCAAGCATGTTACACTTAATTTTAAGGACAACAATTCTTTCACATGCAGCTATTATTAGATTATCCTTGTGTTACAATGATACTTTCTTCCTGTTTAGCTTCCATAAAACAGTGTTGCAATTTTTTTGCACATAATGAAGAAATATGGTGAACTGACATGCAATCTTTCCTAGGGTGTGCTTCTCTTTGCTCCTGAAAAAGGTGAAGAAGGGGTAATGGGCTACCCGGGACAAAGGGTGAGTCACTTGTTAAAAGTAGAATTCACTCAGCTGAATGTGTGGATCTGAGCTAAGAGTTTGCCTTCTGGAACAAAACACAGATGAACAAACTATAGAAATTACAGTTCTTCGGATCAGTAGGTTTGGCCTGCTCAGGACTGCCTGAAGCAGGAAAGTGAAAAGGCCATTTGAAATGGTGTTGGGAGGAAGCCCCCACGGGACTCAGAGGTGTGCCTGTGGACTCACAGGTGTGCCAGAGCATGGCGAGGTGTGCCTGTGCCATCACCGGGAAGCCTTCTGCATCTCCCACCCGAAGCTGTGCTCACTAACCACAGCTGCTGTCCTGGTCCTCAGCACAGGCTGCTTCTCTCTTGCCATTTGAGCTGCCTGCAGACCGTGGTTAACAAACATGAGCTTAACTCCACTTACTTGTGACTCCTCAAACAAAAGTTGATCTAAATGTCTCCTTGTAGCATCTATGACTGCTTGTTTTGAGGCAGTGTTTCTGAAGTGCTTAAACAGAGTGAGAACAGTACTGATAATATTTTAAAGATGACTGAGAATACATTCTTTTAAAAAATCTCAGTCATCTTTAAAATCTTAATGGTCAGTTTACAACGTATGGCTTAAGAGAGAAAAAATCAAATACCGGATTAAATTTCAGACCTGTTCCATGTGCACTATACAAAAATATAATTGAAAACATATCTGAAGTGTGACTGTTAGAGTTTCAAGATGGTAGATTTATTTATTTCAGAGTTTCAAGCTGTTAGATTTATTTTATTTAAGAAATAATAATGGTTCTTTTCCATGAGGATGTTACAATGTCATTTTATATTGTTAATTTTATTGTACCTCCATAGGGACTGCCTGGCATCAATGGTTTTCCAGGACTCAGTGGAGAAAGAGTGAGTATTTCATACAAGACTGTTGTTTCTAACACATGTAGACAATCTGTCTGAAAAGTAAGCTGTAGAGGACAAATTCTGCTTGCAATTACACTAGCTGTAGTCTAACAAATATCATCTGGATTCATCCATCATTGTAATTTTGGGTCAATTATTTTTCTCATCAGTGAGAAAAAAAAATTACCCTATAATTAAAGTCTGGTTTTTCTTAAACCATGAGCACCTTTTGAGAACACTACAGGGGGGTGTCACTTTCATTGTTCCCATTACTGTGATTATGATTTCTATAATTTTTTTCCTATAAGCAGAAACCTTTTCAATATCCTTGTGCAGATGTGGTTGAGATCTATGGTTATCTTGGATATCACGAAGGAAGAGATGGAAACTGATAAATATCCCAGTTAAATCTCTGTCCCCATGGAAACACACCCAAATATTTAAAATAGCATTCTGTCAGACAGAGACTTACTGTTTGGTCTCAGAAAAAGGCTTCTTCAGTCAGCTTTAGAAATCACTTCCATGAGGTAAATAGCTGTGGGATGCATGATTTTTCCATGCTTTGCCATCTTTAGTTGTTTAAAGATTTGTACTGCCACCAAGGCGTAACAATAATAACATGAAACACATGGGACATGAAAGTACACGAAATCTGAAAAATACCATTTGCACAGCTATTCAGTCCTGGTGGTTGTGGAAGGGAATTGCTATTAGTAATATATTCATGGAGAGGCTGATGCAAAACCCATTAAAGCCCACTGACCTTAACATGGGTTCATGCTCCAGTCAGATGTGAACAGTGGTTGCCCCTTTTTGAGGATGAATCTTAGCAATAATTTTAGCAGAAGGTACATTAGTTTTGATGGACTATCACTGTATAATGTGTGTGTGAGAGGGGACACCCTACTCTATGTGCTATTCAACAACACAACAACCTCCTTTTTCTTTATTTTTGAGTGATTTTATTCTTAAGAAAGAAAAAAGGATGGTTAAGTCCTGCTACCACACAGATGAAGTTGCACTTAAGTAGGAAGTTGCTTGCTTTGCTTTTAGACCACCAGCTCCACCTAGTGTAAAGATATTTTACACCTGATAATCGAGAGGCTCCTTTTCCGATGGTGTGATGTACAGTTGCCATTATGGAAAAGTCTCTGAAACATGTGGTCAGGTTTGCAGGATCTTGTTGAGAGCTGTGGTACTGGTAGTGCTTCAAAACTGCTCCAAAAGTGACTTAGAGAGCTGGTTATTAACATTCAAGCTCTGGGTAAGAGTTGTACCCACTGTGAAACTTGAGAGATGCTGAGATTTTAAAAAGCTGACTAATAATCTAATTATAAGAGTGAATTATACAAAACTACTGATTTCAGCAAAACTGTGTTAACTGACACCAGTTGGTGACCTGGCCACTGTTTTCTACTAAAAGCACAGCTTTTCAACACCAGTCTCTTTCCAGACTACATACAAACATTTCCTGTAGAGAACAAAAGTTGACGAAGAGCTGAGTGAAGCACACAGAAGAGATGATCTCATCTGGGTCAGCATCTCTGAAACCTGCACTTTTCTCTGTTCACACCCTCAGCTGAAATCCACTCTCATGTGATAGGATGTAACATGTTTTACCATACATGTTTTAGTCCACGTGCTTTGGATCTCAAACCTTTTAAAAAAATGGAGTGGGTAGGATCTTAAATATTATAGCAGTTTCTAGGGTAGGGATGGAAAATTTTCTCAGGGATATGGCATGACTGGAGGTGGGAGAGTAGGGGAAAGGTACCCTCAGGGCTGCTTCTGAGTTCAGCCACCTGGAAAAGAGCAAAAAGGACCTGTGCACTTCAGTGCTATTTCACTGCTCCCTGTTTCCATTCCAGTGAAAATATGTCCACTTGTAATGATTCAGATTCATTTAATTTTCTTGCAGCAGGCTGGTGTGTTCTGGCTGCCTGGCACATGTGTCTCAGGGTCAACTGGCATGGAGGGGATCCCTTTTCTCCTTCTCCACCCTGCAGCACCCATGGAATGGTGTGAGTGTAGGTGCTCCTTCCATCTGCACCACTGCCAGGGGTCACAGAGCCTCCAGCATGGCAGGTCCCTCTGGCCTTTGGCAAGAGTTAGGTTTGCTCCAAGAGGTGGACATCAAACCACAAGGAACCTTACTGGTGTTACAGGAACTGCTACAGACCAAATAATTTTAGTTTCTCTCTGATAAAATAAAAGTCAATCATTTTTATGTGTATTACAGGGTTTTCCAGGATTTGATGGTCCACCTGGTGGCCATGGTCCCCGAGGAGGCAAGGTATTGCTTTACTTTCATTTGCTAGAAGCAATAAGCCAGATGTCATTTTACTTTCTTTTCTTTTCTGTCATCATGTAGTAGCAATTGTGTCTGTTGTCACTGTAGAACCGGTTATGTGGTTTGTTAACTTGAAATCTTTGAAGTTTCTTAAATGTCATGTCAGTGCCTTTGGGAGTTCGGGGGTTTGTGTTTCATGAGCATACCTTTACATTTTAAAAGTAATTCTCTATAATAATGTGCTTGGGTGTGATACTTCAACTTCTGTTGACAGGGGGAGCCTGGTGAGATGGGTCCTCCAGGGCCAGATTCCTATTTTCCTTCCCGCATCCCAAGGAAAGGTATGTCTTCTTTGCTTAGATTGTTTATCTTAGCTGTTTCACTACCTTCTGCATAGATCAAAAGCATGACATTCTGAGAATTCAACTCCTAAAAAAATATATTTGCTAAAGTGTTCCAGAAGTTGTAATTGCGTTCCAAGAGAGTGCCCTAATCACCTTTTTGCAGGCAGGTGGTTTCTTTGTCTCTCCTGCTGAAGCTGGATTGCTATACAAAAGGCTTCCATGCATGCCTGTATCCACAGAGGAGAAGCAAGCAAAAAAGCGTGTGGCTTTGTTGTCCTGTGAAAGGAAGAATGGGAGTCTGTCTTCTGTGCCCTGTTTCAGAGTTGGATAAAGCGCTGTAGTGGCAGCACAGCAGAGAATATTCTTATCATCTAATGGAAAGAAAGAAAGAAAGAAAGGAAAAAGAAAGAAAAAAGAAAGAAAGAAAGAAAGGAAAAATAAAGAAAGGAAAAAGAAAGAAAGAAAGACAGACCCACACGTTAAAAAAGCTTTGAGGAATATAAGAGTATTTTACTTCCTTTTTTAAATTAACAAATTTCTGTTGCGATCTTTTCACTAAGCTTGTAGCACCCAGTGTCAGCTGCTCTGCAGAGCTGTGGTGGCTCTGGCTGGCTAGACTAAAAACACGTAAAAGGTGAGAGAAGTTTGCCAAGGCCAAAACTATTCAAGGGAAGATGCCAGCAAACAGCAAGAGGGATCACATGCCTTTGCCCTGGCCTTTGTCTTCATACCATAGAGTTTACTAGTCTTGTTGAAAGCCAGAGAGACTGGCAATGAATGGTTCCCTTCCTCCCAGAGAAACAGGGCAAGAGGCCCAAAATATTGGTCAAATCACCCCAAATACTCTGCCAACCTTTTAGAAGCAGGAGGGACTGTGCAGAGAGAGAAAGAAGCAGGCAGGGGGGTGAACACACCACATCTCCTCTACTATCACTGGTCTTTGACAAGAGCATGATACTTTCTGAAGGCAATAGCTGGGCCCAGACAGCTGTTTTTGGTAGTGGAAAGTAATATCACACATCTTTTACAGCAGAAACTTCCTGTAGGAAAAAGTGGGGTTCTCCTGAGAGAGCTGCTCTTCTGTGCTTCCCAGGAGCAATGTAGCTCTAGCTGCATATTAGTAAAAGATACTAATACCATCCTTCTTCCTGGGCTTGGTGGCTCCACACCATTCCTGTCAGTCCATTTCTAAAGCTATGTTGTAGAAACTGTTGTAAACTCTACTACTCCAAAGCACTTGAAGATTCTAATATTTGCTTTTTAACAAACAGCAGCATCACACTAACATTTTGTGGAATCGGGGATGTCTTTCAGGTGCAAGAGGTGATCCAGGCTTCCCAGGTGCTTCTGGACTCCCAGGAGACCGAGGAGAGGAAGGAGATCGTGGGTCGCCTGGTCTTCCTGGATTTTCTGATGGTAATAGCCCAGCAACACATCTTCTAACAGCTTAACTTTATAGGGAGTTTTGACTGATACAGGGTCATGGTGGGGGTAGTTTTTATGCTGATCATGCGATACACAGTGCAGAGTAGTAAATAATACCTAATAAATAACTGGGGGGCAAAAAACAAGAGGACCATTTTCCTTTGGACCAATGGGATTCTTGCAAATCTACTGAAATAGAGATGATACAGAGCCTTGTTTCAGTAGCTGCTATTGATTTGCTCAAGTGAAAAGTGCAGTTACAATTTTTGGTCTATACTAAATATGTCCATTTTTCCTTGCATCTTAGATGCAGTTGTATGAACTTTCTCTTCTGTTACATCACAGCTCTTCGGGCAGCACTGTTAAGAAATTGTTTTGAACTTCTTCCCTGGTTCTGTTTCAGCGGATGGGGATAAGCCAGGCTTACCTGGAGAAATGGGACCAAAAGGTGAAAAGGGTGAAATAGGAGCTCCTGCTTATTATGCGGGTCCACCTGGGCTTCCGGGTAAGGATGGCTCACCAGGACTTCGCGGTCCACCTGGTCCCGTTGGAGCCCCTGGTAAGTGCAAAAAGAAAGATGGTGAGAACTCACAGGAACATCTTTGATTATTTTAAAGATAGCTGTTGGCAGGGCAAAGTGAGACATTGACAGAAAAATGAAATGAAATGAAATGAAATGAAATGAAATGAAATGAAATGAAATGAAATGGGAGGTGGAAGGACACGCAGAGAAGTCTTGTACACTCATCAGTGAAGAAAACATTTGCATGATTTTTAGACATTCCTGGCAATATTTGAAAGAATCGAGAAAAGGATGTGCAGGAGGTGATCCTGAGCAGGCTGTTTGTGCTAATGCAAAGTAGATTGGTCTGAGTGAGAGGAGGAATTCAGTATTAGAGAGAGCAAAGAACGGCAAAGATTGTCTGCCACAGCAGATGGAAGTTACTGAGAATGGATGTGAGAAGATGGAGAGAGGAAAAGAGAAGGGAGTATATCACAGTAGGCTGAGTTAGACAGTAAGTGACATTAGGGGAAACAGGGGAAAATGTGTTGCAGCTCAAAGAAATAGGAATGAAAGAACAAAAGAGTAAATCTACAGTAAATGAATTTATATTTTTATTTAATTAAACTTCTAGGTGCTCTCTTTGGATTAAAAGGACGGGAGGGAACACCAGGTAGATTTGGTTTACAAGGTTTCCCTGGGCCAAGAGGACAAAAAGGACCTAAAGGTAGGTTATAACAGATAACTCAATAAATTATCTGCTGTTGTGCATTATATAAAGCCTCAGTGTGTTCAGTCTGCGTTTATTGAACTATGACATGCATGAGGACTGATGAATTTGATCTGGGGCTAATATGACAAAGAAACACTGTGTTGGATTCTATTAAAAAAAAAAAAAGGAGTAGTTTTCTCAAGTATTTGAGAAACTACTCAAGTATTCTCAAGTCTATATATAAGATGGATACAGCTGCACATCCATTTGTTATTGATAGAGCGTTCTTTCTTCTCTTTCCAATCTTTTCCTTAGGTGAAGAAGGGGATTGCACTACATGCCTTTTGGGTGAGGAACTCAGAAGGGGCTCTACTGGCCCCCGTGGCCCTCCTGGCTTTCCAGGAACCCCTGGCCAGCCTGGAAGGAAAGGAGAACCTGGTGATCAAGGACCACATGGTCTTCCTGGCTACCCTGGTGCAAAAGTGAGATAGTTGTTTCTTTATTGCTTAGTTTTATATGCCTACTATGAAAAGAAAAAACAAAACCCCAAGTTATTCTCCATGGAAAAATGATGAAAAATTTTTTTTTCTTTTTTTCTTTCTTTCTTTCTTTCTTTCTTTCTTTCTTTCTTTCTTTCTTTCTTTCTTTCTTTCTTTCCTTCTTTCCTTCTTTCTCTCTTTCTTTCTCTCATTCTTTATCAGCTACATCCCTTTCATTCAATGTCAGTCCTGGAATTCAGTAAGAGGTGGCTGAGGAAAACCTAACATGTACCTAACAGGCTAATACTTTAGTGAGCATGAGCATAGTTATTCAGAACTAAAGTTAACTGGCATAAAATAGTAAATGGTAAATGAGTCTGTAACCTCTGGGCCTTGGCACCTACCATGGGTATGGATTTGGTTCTGTGATTGCAAGGCTCTTGGCCAGCAGCTAGAAATTTCCCTTTCAGATGGGTTGTTCAGGAGGAGGTTCCTGCATTATGCCAAGGAATTGGGAATGCCAGAGACTGCTCTTTAGCTTCACCACAGTTTGTCTTTGCAAGAGAGAAAGTTTCCTTCCTTGGAGATTTTCAGTGCATGGCTAGGCAAGGCCCTGAGCAACCTGCTCTATCTTTAAGTGCTGGGTTGGGCCAGACGCCTCCAGCCCTCCCTTCTAACCAAGACCTACCCACAGGTCTGTGATTTGGAGCAGGTCACTTAATCCCTCTGTGCCCAAGTTCTTGTCTGGTAAATGAAGGTGGTGCTACTTTTCAGCCCCAGAACGGCGCTGTGAACCACAGTCCGCTGCCAGTTATGAGGTTGTCCTCTTTGGGAGTGGTGCACGGGAGGAATTGCATGTCAGTAGAACCCTAAGGTTCTTCTAAGGTGGCAAAGAGTTGCTTAGGACATTTTCTTTAGTGGCTAACACTGAGTAATTCACCATGTTTTCTCCAGTGCAGTTATGCAGCAGCAGTCACCTGCAGGACACTAGCTCATGGAAAGCCACAGGTGTCCCAATCCATCCTCATGCAGAAGCTCCCCTACCATGCCATAGAGACCTTGGACCTAGTTAGAACATATTAATAAAGGTTCTGCACAAGAATGGGATTACAGAAGAGGAAATCCTTCATGGAAAGTAACAGGAAAGCAGTAAAATTTAAGGAAGCTTTTTTTTTTAAGCAGGACAGTAGAAATGCAAATCCTGATACTTACTTCTTAAACAGTTCTGGTTTGTTTCGGGTTTTTTTTTAATGTATGTAACACCAGGGATTTTCGGGTCCAGCTGGGTTTCCTGGAAGGAAAGGAGAAAAGGGAGACTCTTTACACATAACTACAAAAGGTAGAGTGAAAATTCTTATCACTTGTATTTTTCTAGTATTTATACTACTGATGAGAGATTGGTCTCACAATGTAAGGTCTTCTTTAGGCACCAAAGGAATCCGAGGAGACCCCGGGCTGCCTGGAATCAGAGGTGAAGATGGTTTCCCAGGCAGAGATGGATTAGATGGTTTACCAGGACAGCCTGGCCTTCCGGTAAGCAACAAATACAGCAAATACCCCACACCCAGTTACTAATGCACTTAATTCTGAGGGGTTACTATCAACAGCCTGTCCTTCTCTCACAGATAATGATGCACAACTAGTCTGGGTTTGCTAGTTATTGATAAATTAAGCATCAGGTTTACTCTCGGGGTTTTTAGAACAATCTTTTACTTTTATTTCCATTTTATTTAAACAAGTAGTAGTGTATAACTCATTTAAGCCAGCTTCTGATTACTGGTTAGTTTGTGGTAATTAATGGTTTATTGGTGACTCCTTCTAGTATAGTCTAAGAGAGATTCTCTGTGACTGAGCTTCAGTAGCTTTGGTACAACTGTGTTAAAGAAAAGCAAAATTTACTACAATTTTGTGTCCTTAAAATGTACATTGTGTCATCATATTGCTCGAGAACACCTCACCTAACTAACCATAGCTATCTAGAAATTAGATATGTAGTCTTTGTTCATTTTCTAACTTCCTTCTATAGGCAAAATTAAATACCTTGCAAGAAGAATTCATGTGGCCCATCATAAATGCAGTTTTGAACCACTGGGATGCTCACGTATCGTATTTGAAGATGGGCAAGAGCTGTTTCAGGCACTCTAGACCACAGTGCTTTTACTACCAGTGAAGATGGCACTTTATATTGCTTCTCAAGATAGAAAAGCATTCTCTAATGATCGTTGTAATATGTTGATTCAGTAGTGTAGAAATATCACTAGGGAGCAGACAGAGAAAAAATCTTTTGCATTTTTATGTCAGCTTTTCTCAGAAGTAAATGCCACAACAGAACATCTTGGCAATGCATTTGGTCTCCCCAAACCCACTTAGAACTTTTCAGAAAGGGCCAGGAGTTCCTCCACAACACTGAGTCATATTGCCCAAGTGCTTTTCATGGGCCAACTTTTTTAGGGGCAGTGTCCTCAAGGGGCACTTCTCTCATGCCCTTACTCCCACGTGGTCTACATTAAAGTCAGGTTATTTCAAAAATACTTTATTTTCAATGTTGATTTAAAGAGCGGGGATGCAACACTTAAGAAATTACTGCCTATAAGATGTTATTCATGAGAGTAGTTGAACTGTTTGAGTTGTGTTTGTTTCTCAGCAACGTCAGGAGTGACCACCTCTGTTCACTTCCCGCAGGGTGATGCTATCAGAGGTTTCCCTGGTGATCCTGGTTATCCAGGTGAATTAGGCCCAAAGGGCTTTCCAGGAGAAGCAGGCCTGCCAGGTGAAGGATTTCCTGGTCCAAAAGGGTTCCGTGGTCCTCCAGGTGACCGAGGACAAGATGGCAGCCCAGGACCTCCAGGTCTGCCTGGTCTACCAGGAGAGCCTGGCCAACTAGGTAAGAGACACCACTCTGTCTTACATCAGAGCCATGGAAGATTAACTCTGAGTTGTGTGCAGCATTTATATAGCACGCTGTTGGAAAGGGAGAGCTTGGTGGGGGTTATGTGGGGAAAAAGGAAGTGCTGGTATTGTCCAGAAATCTTAAAGAAGGAAATACATCAGAAGTCCCAGTAGGTTCTTGTCAGGTATTGAAATAGCGTGAATTAATGTGTTAGTGCCAGCAAATAACATTTTTCAGGTTTCAAGAGGTTGGAGGCGATGGAGCAATGTCCTGCCATTGGAAATCCCACAGGTGGTTTTCTCTGATCTTTGCCATCCAATATAATCTTTTAATTGACCATAGAAAATCATGTATCCACCCTTCAGAGCTCCTCATAGTATCTCTGCAGTTTTCAAGTCCCTTCCAAGCATAGGAATGCCAGGGCTACATTCAGAAGAGCTCTGCCTCAAAGTTTTATTCCTCAACTTTTAGAAGGCTGGCAGAATATTCAAGCTAAAGCAAGCACATGTCAACATTACACAGTGCATGGGACACACAGCCTCCTAACCTGGACAGGATAGGTTTTAAGCCTGGATCTAATCAATGTGTGGATAGAGCGTTCCAATATGTTACAGCAAATAATTCGTGTTGTATGTGTGCATAATGCATAAGGGATGTCTTGGAAAGACAGGTGTCTGCTAAGGAAGGCAAGAGCCTCCCTTGGAATGGAAAATGCAACCCCCTTCCCTCCAAATTATTATAATTTCAAAATTAAGGGACTCTCAGTCAAAGATATAAGGAATAGGAGTAACATTTCTTAACTAATATATATATATATAT
>VZRO01002270.1:1746652-1788429 GCA_013397915.1 Daphoenositta chrysoptera
TTCCCTTCTACATTGAATCAATAAGCAATTAGACAAAACTGCTACTTTTCAAATCCAGAAGTATTTCCTGAAACTTCCATAATGACGAAAAATTTCATAGATGGCAGCCTTTTAAAATCTGCATTATTGTGCAAAATTATAAATGTGATAGTAAAAATTCATTAAATTATCATAAAGAAATTCAATAAGATATTTCAGATTCCAAGCGCAGTATACTCATAATGATGATGCAGAAAGGAAGAAAATAATAGTATTATTCCATTCAATTCTTTTCAATATCAGTATAAATTATGCTGGACATATCAAAGGTGGAGTACTAGGTACTCACCTTGCACATAGGCAGCTCTGTTCCCAGAGTGTTTGCAAGTGTTCAGTGCCTGTCAGATTTGGTGCTAGTCTGTAAAAGGTAGAGATTTTTTAAATCCCAGGGCTTCTGTATCTCTCCAGAGGTTCCAGGATGTCCAAGACACATCAGTTCAAGGCACATCAAGATGCAAATGTCTGTTTGTAGATAGCAAGTCAGATGAGCCTGTGTGTGTACCACTGCACACATGATCCGTGCAGTGGCACACACATATAAGTTGCAGTGGGTGTGTATGTTCACAAATCTTCAGTCAGTCCAGCAAGAATTACAGGAATTACCTCCAGAAACTGCCACTTCCCTGTGGTCGACTGTTGGAATGAGAGCTCCTCTGGACCCAGGCCCAGGGGAAGCCCAAAGCACAGGGATTGAATTAAAACCTTTGGATAAGCTGAGCTACATGAAGTCACACCAAAGTAAAACAGAAATATAGATTTTTAACTTTTAGTAGAAATATATGTTAAGTACTTTAAGTATTTCAAACACTGAAAGACTGCAGCAAAGAGACCCAAGACACAGATTCGCACTACAGCAGCTTCAGCTTTCACAGAATTTCTCTAGTTTAGACAAAACATAGATAGAACTATACTGTTCACATTTTTTTGGATAGAGTGTTCACATAAACAATAGAAGCTGATAAAATTATGTGTGCAAATTTATGTAAGACTTACTATTATTAGAATTGGACCAGGATAGGTTGAGGGAGGAAAGTTAGGATAGTGTGCTAATCTTATTGGTCAATTAACAATTATAGTCCACACTTCTGTAAGTTTAGGGGACAGGAAAAAAGATGGAGGAAGAAAAAGAAGAAGAAGAAGAACAGAAAAGAAGAAAAAAGAAGAAAAGAGAAAAGAACAAAGAAGGGAAAGGAGAAAAAAATCTATGGTGTCTTTTAGGCTACTGTTAGCCTGCTGCTTGTTATACTTCCCCTTTGAACTCTACCTTCAGAAGACTATGGAACTTTGAAATTTAGCAAAGCAGCCAGCTGCTCTCTGCTCTTTTCACTGTCGGTCCCTGTGGGAAGGTGTCGGTGATTGAACATGGGCCTCGCCAGGTGCATGCAAAGCCAAATTTTATTGTACAAGGGACATCTTNATTTTATTGTACAACGCACATCTTTATATGCTGTTACAAACCAACAGTTCAGCAGCTACAAACTTCGGCTTCTAGGGTTACATGTTTAGCATCTCCAACAACTGCAGGTTACAATCTCCTAGCCAAATCTCTGGTTAACTATCCTACTCTTTGTCTCACCTCCTGCCATACTCGGCACGCCCGTCTCACTCAAGTCCCCATGCCAACCAAAGCCACCTTCCGTGGCGATACTGACCCCTCACAGGAAGGAGTCCCGTCCAGCCTTAACAGTTGACCAAGTTTATTTGGTCAGAGAAATGGGTACTGAGTTGGTTGGGTTTTTTTCTGTACCACAATACGGAAGCCATTGATGCAACTTAATTTATGAGCTCTCTGGAAATTTTTTTGTGTAATCTGAATTCAAAGTCCTAAATCCTCACAGATCCTGAAGTGCTGCAAACATTCCCAAATCCAGTGCCAGGTGCTGCTTTGCCCTCAGGCAGCACATGGCCTGATAGTATTCTCTAGACTCATCTCCAGCATCTGCAGTAGCAACAGAGAAAGCAAAAGAGCTGATGCATGTCCTGGTCAACAGGCAAGGGATGCATCATAAAACATGGCTCTGTGCAGCATAGGGCAGGACCACGAACCCCTATCTCTCCTGCTAAGCTCTACAGAGTGCTCTAATTGATAAATTAGAGCTTCCACATGGCTTCCGGGCCACAGGGACCAATTCTCTGCAGTTTTCCATGCTATCTTGGGCTTAATTTTCAGTCCAGGTCCCCTTTTTCAGTCCACAAGAACCCTTTACCTTGTTATTTGTGGTAATGGGACCATCATGTTGGTATATCTAGGATTTGAACTCCAGCATTTGTAATGAGCCCTGTGATGCCTAGTCCCTGTTTTATTTACAGGTTTTACTGGACCCAGAGGAGACAGAGGCCCAAATGGTCTACCTGGACTGCAGGGGCACCCAGGCCTTACAGGAAAATCCGGAGCTCCAGGAGCACCAGGACTGAAGGGGCTTCCTGGTGACGTTTTTGGAGCAGCAGCAGGTTCCCGAGGGGATGCTGGCCTCCCCGGCTTCCCAGGGTTGAAAGGCGCACCAGGAGATCAAGGAGTACCAGGAACTAGAGGTAACAGCTTCTTCAAATCAAGAAATATTTAGAAGTGTGATACAAATACAGCCAAATTGTAGGGATGTGAGAGTAGTAAGAGACCAAGTTAGGATGTGCCAGAGGTACTGATGACCCCACTATCCATTCCCAGTGCCTGATGATCTCCCATTCTTTCCACTTCTGTGTCAGCTGTTGCCAATATGCCTGGCTCCTCTGAACACTTTTTGGAGATCCGTTGCTTATGTTCAGCTCTCCTTCACACTACTCTATGTGAAATCAGCTACAGTAGGATACCAGAGAACCAGACTTTGCTCATCTTTGTTGCTTTCAGATGTCCTGCTAATTTTTTTCACTGTAGTTAAGGGAATGGTGATGTCGCTATTATCCTGACTTTTCATTTATATATAGCAATAATACTGAGATTTTTTCCCACACCAAAAGATGTCTGGATACTGCATGGCTTTGCTGATCAGCACATTGCAGTAGTGCCAAACTTGTAAATTTTAACTAAGAGGACATAGAGTTAGGTAACTGCTAATAAGCTATTTTACCTTGTCAGTCTTTGGGCACTCACAAATAAGAAAAAGATAACATTATATACTGGTTCATAACTTCAGGGTGTTCATTTTAGTTTATTTCACAGATCATAAAAAAAACACTCTAAAATCCCTGAAGAAAACTGAGTTTCTCTAAAAATCTGACTTTTTCACTTTCTAAACTCTGTGAAGGACTTTCAAAAGCACATGTGGGAATTTAGCATACCCTGCTAAAGAGTTTCAATAGCATTTGCACACAGAATTAAATTTAGAACTGCTGATTACCCCCTTCCCCTGTGTGGAACAGAGAAAGGAGTAGTTAATTGTATGACAAGCTCGAAGCAAAGTTTATCACAGGAACTAGTTTTGGATATCCTTCTCATGATTTTTGATGAAAATAAATAAAAAAGAGCATCTTCTTCCCAGAGTTATTTGAAGTGATGAGAGCTGGTTTCACCTGCAGTAGAGTCCCAGAATGAAGGAAAGGGATGAAAGCAGCTCTGTGGCACTTCACAAGTTTGAGAAAAGGCAGAAAACATCACTAACACCTCTGAAAAGGGGAAGAAATCCAGTTTTGTTTGAAAACAAAAAATATGGTGTGACTTTGCACCCTCTTTGTAAGGATTGCTGTAGAACTAAGTTTTCAGCAGTAAAAATTACAGTGAAAATAAAAAGCATTACTAGTTTGTCTGTTCTTGGTTTATTTTACAGTTTGACAGAATGGCTCCAAATGGCATGTGAATTTTTGTACAAGTATGAATTTTTTAATTTTACATGAAATGGGATTCCTTTATACCACCTTTGCCACTTCACTCAGAATAGCAAACTAAAGCCTGTATGCTGTTGTTGAGAAAACCCACTTTAAGTGACCACAATTATAAAGCTCATTTAACTAGAGTCAAGCCAATGGACCTACACTGACGCAAAACCTGAATAAAGAGAAGCAGATCCACTTGACCTGGATTTTAAATGCCGTGTACTACTTGGATGCTGCTGCGTCTCCAAGCTGAATGAAAAACAGACATTATCTTTTAAAACTTAACACCCTCTTTGCTCTTACAAGGTAGAGACATAAATTTTCACTCAGTGCATGACAGTCATGTAGAATCACAGCCTTTTGGCTTAGGAATTTGTACCAGTCTTACAACAATGCCTTGTAACGACCTGACATGAAAATTTCTAAACGACAACACAGATCCCACCATCAGTCTTAAATGTTACTTTTCCTGCCTGTAACATTTTAGAAAAGATACATAGCATTATTTCAGTGATTCAGTCAGCTGCTTGATTCAGTTCTTACTAAGATATATGTGACAGAGAGATCAGGAATTACAGAATTATTGGAATTAAAATTGAAAGAGACCTGCTCTATCTATATCCACATGGTACCAAATCGTTACCATTCATTTGAAAGAGTCAATCAAACTTTCTGACACAAATATTGAGATCATTGCTGGTAACGTCAATTATTTTAAATCTAAAGACCAGTCCTTTAATTTGCTTTTCCTGTTCTCACTGAATTTTCAAAGGAAAAACACACCCTGGAAGACTAGGGTGTACACAGAAGAGATATATAAAAACAAGCTCTCTAGATAAGATGCTCGCTAATGCATGATTTTGGTCTTTTAGGAGCGGATGGTAGCCCAGGTTTGCCAGGACCCAAAGGAGATCCCGGGCCACAAGGTCTCCCTGGTTTGATGGGATTACCAGGAACACCAGGAGCGCATGGATTCCCAGGTCCACCAGGAAACCGTGGGCCAGATGGTGGGCCTGGCTCTCAAGGACCTCTCGGTGAGGAAGTAACGCGGTCCTGTGTCATTCCTCTTGCTAGTCCTCTGTGGCAAGTCAACTGTATGGTTTCCACAGCAGAAAGTTAAGCTTGGGGATGATCTTCACAGGCAGAGCTGCTGCTTTTCTTTCTATAGCCACTTACCAAGTCAGGTCAGAGCTTGCTGCTGGTAGACTGGGAAAAGGGAGCCACCAAATGGGGATAGTCTTACGGAAAAGGGGCTTAATTCTTAAATTAAAGAGGAGGGAAAGGTCTTGTTGGGAGTGGGTATGAAACCAAACTGCTAGCAAGGCTGGTTTATGTTGATGACCTGCTTTACATTTGCAATAATTTCTGCAATTCTTTGATGAAAAAAATCCTTATTTCCCTCTCCAATATGAAGCTGGTAGGACAGCAGTTTTCTCCCTCTTGAGCTACCTTGTATGAAACCACCATCTATGTCCAAACCTTTTTTACTCTCCCTGTTCTCACATTTACACAACAGGTCCACCTGGTGCTAGGGGAGAAGATGGTGAGCAAGGTTTTCCTGGCCCCGTGGGCCTGAAGGGTCTGTCTGGTGACAAAGGTGACATGGGTCTCACAGGATTACCAGGTAGACGTGGCGTGATTGGTCCCCCTGGCATAAGTGGAATGGATGGCTTTCCAGGAGATAAAGGTGAGCTCTGGGCTGCTGCTTTGAAAACCGTAGTTGATTAAAGCTGTTCTGTGCTGAAATGAGCCAGACATATTCTCTGCTGGTCTCCCTCTATTTAAAACAGTAGAATTATAATAATGTGCCTAATATATTCCAAAATCACTGCCTGTTTTTCCCTGTGTTGTGCTTGGCACAGTGCTAGCTCGTGATATGCAGCCTTATTGAGAAGAGCAATGGCTGCCTTATTTCTCATTTTAAAAAATATACAGTATTTACTATTTTCTCACTAAAAGTCTTACCCTCCTAGTCCCACTGGTCCTCATTAAAATTTAAGAGATGTTTCCCCAAACCTTGGCTTTAAAGCTTTTTGAAGGTGGGAGCTGTGGACTGAGCAATGCCAGCCACAGGACCTCGATGGTGACTTTAGGATACTAATGTTACATTGAGAAGGTGAGATTCTCACCTGCCAGCCATGACAAAACACGTATGTGTAATGCACATTGCCTACACCACACAGGGAGTTTCAACTGGGTTCAACTCCATGTGAAGCTGAGTTGAGCACAAAGCGTGCTTAAAAATGCATGTTGCAATTCCATCAGTTGGAAAGACAGGACTAGACTAGCTCTGGAGTACTGATCAGCTCTCATTTGAGAGAAATTAAGATCTGTTTGTTAGCTTTAGCCATGTAAAACAGCACTCTCTTGTTTAGAAAAGAGGACCAGGGGAATTTTTGGTGAGAAAGGGCTAGCCAGACCTAGACCTGTATCTCTACACGTGGAACAGGATGACTAAAATCTTATGTGGAACTAGGTACCTATCTCAAGCTTATCTCTAGGGGAGGGGTTGTACTGGTCTCTGAGAAGAATACAGTAAGTTCTGGTCTTCTCCACAACATCTCCTCTTGGCCATTTGAGGCAGGTTAGTATACTCCTGAGAGTACACTACCTCAGGAGCTCTACCACTTCTCAGAGAGCTTGGGTGCCTGCTCCAGACCCAAAGATTGCTGTAGGCATCAAGGCACCCAAAAAATAGGTACTGCTGCACTGAAGTTTTAATACCATTTTGTCGTGTGTTGCTGGTTCATATTTACTTAGTTTGCAGAAATCGGAGTGAAGTAACAGTTCTCTTCCCCTTCTTTCATTAAAGGCTTGAGAGGTTCACCTGGCATTGATGGTTTCAAAGGCATGACAGGCCTAAAAGGAAGACCAGGCATCAAGGGAATCAAAGGAGAATTTGGCCCACTTGGGGCTCGGGGAGATAAAGGCTCACAGGGTGCCCGTGGCTTCAAAGGTATTTGCTTAAGGGTGGTACCAGTGTGTTTGCTCTTCACATCTGCAGAGCTATTTTACAAGGACACTACGACAAAGAAGGCACATTTTTCACGTGCTAAATTTAGCTCAGACATTCCTCCACCTATTTCACACATGGGCCTCTGGCCAAGAGGCCTGGATTTTAGACTCAGGGAAAGGTTACTTCTTTATACACTTAAGGCTGGAGACAGACATCTTATTACTCATCTGAGCTCAGATAGTGGCACCTCTGGACACGTGCAGAAGTCAAGAGAGCTTTTTCCCAGGAAACGTAATATGTTTGGGGGAGAATACTTGGATTTTTCTCCAGTTGCACTGTAAAGACAGTGAAATATTCAGAAAACCAGGCAATTAAGTAGTTAAAACTAAGTAGTTAAAAGTCACAAACCTTTGGCTGGTATTATTGTTGGTGAAATGAAAACTGTAACTCAGTCCTCTTTTTATTGCACACAATTATCTTTAAATAAATGCTTTGCCACAAGGCCAAAATGTTCTTTCTAGGGACCCTGATATTGGTATTTTTTTAAAAAGTTGCAATTCAGAGATTGCAGAACAGTGATCCCAGCAACAGTCTCAGCAAAAGGCAAGTGTGAAAGCAGCCCCTGTGAAGAGAAGTGCAAATATGCTTCTTGGCGAAGAAATGTAAGACAGTGCATAATCACAGGAGACAAGTCTGGGTTACTGCACCCCACAAAGAACTAAAGACAGTCATACCGTCTATATGGGTCCCTTCTTCAGGACATTATTTACTGATATCACCAGTAACCATAAAGTCAAAAAAATGAACACTGTAACTGATAACAAATCCAAACACTTTCTTTTGCCCAAAGCTTTTTGACTGAGAATTTCCTTTTCATAGAACTTCACTATTTTCTCTGCTTTCTCCAGTGTGCTTTTCAGGGTTTTTTATAAACCATGATTCCTAACTGATCTGCTGAGACATAAATTATCTGTCACAGACAAGTCTGGGTCCAGCTCCCGGGATTGTATGTAGAAAAGTTTAACTCCATGTTCATGTTTTCTTAAGCATGACCCTTCCACAGCAATGTTGTATTTACACAGGTTACTTTTCATGCAGGTGGATTTTCTGTAGCTTGTGCAAGGTTACCCCTTTTTACTAATTCACTCTTCTGTTCACTTTTTACAGCAGTGCTGCTGACTAGCATCTTGTAACATGGTTGGATTTTTCACCCTTTAGGTGACCGTGGGGATCAAGGCCCCCCAGGAGAACCTCCAAAGCTCATGCCCAGCATGATGATGGAAGTCAAAGGTGAAAAAGGAGATGTTGGAGAAAGGGGCACAAAGGGATTCTTTGGCTTAAAAGGTCAGTGGTCACAGTAAAACAAGGCAAGCACATTCAGGATTATCAATCAGTGCTCATTCTCAGCTACCATATTAGATATTCCCTGCTCATTGTACCACTCTGCTGCAGCCCCCCCAGCAATGTCTCTGACAGCAGAAACTGAGCTCCTGGCTGCATTTCACAGAGTCACCCCCAAGGAAAGCGTCGAGGGGTGATGAGGGGTGTGTGTACAGCACATGGTGGTGCCATGTTTCTAGACGGCCATTAGCAGGAAAACTTCTTACACACAAGCTGACTGACACAATGTCAGTCTCCCCTTACTTATTTTTCTTCTTTCCTGCCTACAGGTAGCAAGGGAATGCCAGGCCTTCCTGGAAAGACAGGAACCCCAGGCTCCCCTGGGCATCCCAGCTACGTGGCTGGCGTGAAAGGAGACATCGGCGCAAAAGGGCTGACAGGTCTGAAAGGGTATCCTGGTCCTGCTGGCTCTCCTGGCATCAGAGGCTTCCCTGGCACCACAGGAGTCAGAGTGAGTTCACACACATGAGGGAATATTGTGTGCCTTGTGTGGCATTCAGCCTCTCAGCAAGCGGCATTCAGCCCTTGAAATTTTGCTGAACAACAGTAGTGCAAAAATAAAAATGCCATAAGCATTGAATAAATAGATCAAATATTTTTGCTTGATCCCTCCAACATCAATTAAGCAGAGTAATTTCTTTTCTCATTGTGAGACATCCTAATTTCATGTGCCAGCTTTTTGCCAGTGAGGACCCAGACGGTTCCTTCTAGCTCCTTGGTTCTGTTGCCGCAGCTGCTGATAAAAATTATTCTCAGTGTTGGGTTTACTTTTCTTTTTCTCCCAGAACCTGATGGTATCACTGCCAAAAGTTACTCGCTGCCACTTATTTAACAGTAAAAGAGCCTAAGAATCTTAGCTTCTAGAGGGTAATTCACTGTGATTCACTTTGGCTGCAAAATAAGTTACACTGGAAGAAATAAATGCTTAGAAAAGGCCTGACAGTAGACTCACAGACATCATTTACTTAAGAGAGACAAAAACTATATTCCTTTCTAACTGACTGCTGCCAAATTACTCTATAGAGTACTAAAGAAACTCAAAAATGGGAACTTTAATAGCCTTTTTTCAGTATTTCCAAAATCAGCTGCTTGGAAGGTTGACTAAATGTTCATTCTCACTAACTGATGCCTGTTTTCAAACATATGATAGGGAGAAAAGGGCATTCCAGGAATTTCAGGTCATTTTGGTACTCCTGGCTCACATGGAGAAATAGGTGAGTTTGTTCTCTTATCTGAGTACTCTCCGTATTCATCACCCATCAAATACTTGACATTAAGTTCTGAGGGGTCTCAGTGGATCTTCAATCCCAAAGAGTCTTTCTACAGTCTTACAGAATGATATTGTAGATGTGGGAGGCTGTAAAAAGGTCAATAGTGTTAATTTCATGCAACATGTGCTCTCCATGGATAAATCCATCTAGGAGGAAAGCAAGGAGGGAAGCTGTTCTAGACACTTTTTTTGCTTTCTTAAATTTACTCCTCTTTTATTCTAGAAAGATAATAATTGTTGACTTTTGCCTCTAAAGTTGCAATTCCTCAAAACAACAGGAGGTGCTGATTAAATTAAAGCCTTACCACTCGTGTTCATTTTTGTTTGAAATAGGTGATCGGGGAGATACTATAGACTTACCAGGAATGCCAGGCCTTAAAGGGGAAGTTGGTTTTCCAGGCTTAACAGGTAATTAATTGCACAGTTGCTCTCTGGATTTGTTTCTTTTCACATATTAAAGTTCCCAGAGGAAGGGAGGGGAGTTTTGACCTTTGGCTTTTGACCGCTCTTGAACCTGAGCTGTTATGACAGCTCCAGGAAAGGTTCATCTTTTCTTTATTGAAATAAATATGTGCTACATTTACCTCTTCCACTGAAAATACTGTTGTAGCAGTAAACATCATCACATGCAACTCCAGTAAACATTTCTATGTAATTTCTTTTGCTATTGATGACAAAAGGAGCGTTATCAGGCTATATCAGTTATTTGGATTGAGTTGTTATGTAATATGCTGAAATTTCCCTGCACATGCAGCCCACTTGAACATCAGTGTCATATTCCACATAATTTGGAAAGTACTTTTAAACACAAGTTCAATTATCATTCAGCCAGATGACTGTTCATGCTCCCAGATTATGTAAGCACCCTGACTAGAAGAATGTCTTTATGTGGCAAGACCAAGACCCATTCAGTAGCCAAGTTCACATTATGCTTGTTTGCTTAGGGTTGTATAGATATTATTAAAATAATATACTGGGTTTGTGCTTCTCCAGGTGTAAGAGGAGGTGTGGGACCAAAAGGAGAAGGTGGTGATCCTGGTTTCCCTGGCATTGAAGGCCTCAAGGGCACGCAGGGTGTCCCTGGCTCTGTGGGGCCGGAAGGTAAAATATTCTTTTTAATACTCTAAAGAATAACAGTATTTAAGAAGAAAAAGAAAAATACTCTTTCCATCAAAAGAAAGTCATTAAGTGTTTTAATATGTTCATCATTCTCTAAATTGGTGTAGAGCAGTGACAAGGATGTGGAACTCACAGCAGAAGTTAAGAGGAAATTGCAAAAACCTAACTCTGCTTCATACCAGTTTTTCCTTTTTTATAGCAACCATGTGTCCAGTCAAAGTGTTGTATTGCTGGCATACTCAGGTATTCCAGCGTTGTCTCAATACTGCAAGGAGTGGGCTTTTCAATGACCTTTCCTGCCATGACTGAAGTCAGTATTCCCCAGGACACAGTTACAGAGCCTTCGAGCCAGGCTCATTGGCCAGCTGTACAAGAGAAGCTAAGTCAGGTTCAGCCGTGGCAGGATCATACACTCAAGGCTTAAGAACGTCTTATTGCAGGAGGATCATGGAAAGGCTCTTTCAGAACAGTTGCCCCACATTTCTCCTCATTAGAGGGCTTAGAAACTCCAGCCAAGACTGGAAGAGTTTTGATAGGTGCCTCACTGCGAAACAGTTCTTGTCTGGTCAGCTTCTCAGTCAGAAAGGCAAAACAGGTGCAGCAGAAGGGGAAAGTGACGTGCACAGCAATGAAATCACTCATTGTAACTGGCAATAAAAAGTCAAGTTATCATTTTAATAGGAGGAGCCCACTGTCTTTCTGAGGTTGTCAGAAACCTGAAGTTTGTAATGAGTTGTTCTTTTATACTTTGTCTCTCCTACCTGTGCTCTCTTTAGTTTTCTTCCAGTTGGATGAGCAGTGCAGTGTCATACAATGACATTAGGGAGAGAAAGTCTTCATTTTGCTGCCTGGGAGAATGAAAGTAGCACAAGTCAGTGTTTTGGGCTATTGGTTATAAGGATGCTCATGAGCAATGATTCGTTGTTGTCATACAGGTTTGCCAGGACTGGTTGGTGCCCCAGGGCAGCAAGGAAGCCCCGGGACGCCTGGATTTCCAGGTGAAAAGGGAACTCCCGGCTGGCCTGGCTTACCAGGACAAGCAGGTATTTGTACAGCTTCAGCTCTTCAATCATTTCTGTGTGAACACTTGCAAATGTTCCTTTGGGGTGAAGAAGAAGAAAGGGGCTTTTTGCAGTTCAGAGTGCCAGAACTTCCTCTACTAACACATTTATTCCTCACAAAGTCAAGATGCATTAACAAAGACTCATGTGGTTGCTTTCTGATTTATGGCTTCTGGTGTCGTCTCAGCTCATTTTAACTGTTGATGACCTCTTCAACTAGGAAAGCAGTTTTCAGAGAACATTTTTATTTTTCATGACAGCTAGAAACAAAAGAAACCAACAAAAATTATTAAACATGCAGCAAGGGTAGTAGTATACAATATGAGAATATTATAATGTGGCATTACATAGAAAGCAACGTATTTGTCCTACATCATCACCAAAAACTGTTAACTGATTCAATATCTGGTTTCAAGAATAAATTACTTACATCTTAGACAGAATTGTGCTATCAAAATGCAGGCAATAGTTTAAAATGAAGCTGTTTGTATCACAAGATAGAAAATCTCAACGGTTGCCACTTAATTCCTTAATATATTAAGTTAGCAGATTTTTTTCTACCTTACAGCCAAAAATCACCCTGCTTTTAGTAAAATTCTTCTGTCTGAATCTGCATCAAAGCTGAGCTAATACAGTTATGAAGAGTGCCTTTTTAGACAGTGAAGAGAGACAGACAGACACTTACTTTTCTGAGATTGAATAGTCCTCCAGAGCTGTGGCCATTGTCTAGCCTTAACATCATACTCACCACTTTGACAGGTACAAATAGATGGAAAAAATGCTACCTGTAACAATAGTAACAGTAGCTGTTAGACATTCTGTTAGAGTTTTGTTGGGGCTTTTTAAATGACACATAGTGAATTGCTCCTGAAGACAGTTTTATTATAACCACATTCAGAGTCAACAACTATGTCATAATTGTCTTAAACTTGAGGATTTTGGAAAACTAAAGGGGTATTTAAAAAATTATAGCAGCAAGACTGGAACTAATGGCATGCTACCAAATGAATCAGAGATATTTAAAAAAATATCTCCGGAGTAATGAGTTTATCAGATAATAACAAAATTTGCCAATCGCAAAACCATGGTGTGGTGTATTTCATAATAAACTTATGGTAATTAATTAATTTTCAGATAATACACCATATTTTAACATATAATAGCATTTATTCAAGCATTTGAATTTTTTTTTTTTTGCCCAGGAATATATACAGACTAATAGAAAGTATTATGATAATCATGAATGTCATTTTAAAACAGGCCAGCCTGGCTTAAGAGGGATCAGTGGACTGCATGGTTTACCAGGCACTAAGGGCTTACCAGGATCACCAGGTAAGTGAGGCTGTTACTCTGCCTGTTCACAAGCACAACATTGTGTTGGCTTCAAGTTTGGTTGGTGAGATCTTTGTAATGAAACTTTCTTAACTGTATCCTCCAAAGCTTTTGAATGTGCTTCATTATTGTGGGCTCTGGCAAACAACTTCATACACTATGTGCTACCCCACAGGTGGATTAGAACACAACTTCACATTATAACTTCTTTGCTCTGATAAAGTTAAAACCTCAAGGCCTTTTTTCTCATCATGAGCCTTTTTTTCAATGAGCCATTAGAGACTAATGTATTTTGTAAATCCACCTGCTCTATACATGTACTTTAGCATGCGCTGTTATATGCAGAAACATTTCAGCTTTTGTTTTTATTCTGAACAACTCCTGAACAGGTCCAGATGGGTATGGCTCTGCAGGTTTCCCAGGTGCAGTGGGAGACAAAGGAGAAGCAGGAGAGCCAAGCAGAGTAGAAGGTGGCCGAGGACCTCCGGGCCAGAAGGGAGACAGAGGTGTACCAGGTTTGTATTCCAGAGAATGGGATCCATCTGTTACTTGTTTCATCTGTGGGTGTTAGAGATGTCACGAAGTGCACAGTTGTATAGGAGAACTCCCAAAGTTGGGACGGTCACTGTCTGGAGTTTGTGCTGCAGCCCAGCCAGCCCTTGCTCAGAAAGGGCGGTGTGTATTCCCCAGAGCTGGACAGTCTGGGTCCTTCCCCATGGCACCAACGTCTTGTAGCACCCACTGGGCTCAGCAAGCTGCAAATGCCAGAGGCCACTCTCAGCCATCAGCTCCCCAAATATTTTTAATGAAGCTCTGGTTGCACAAATGCATGACCCCTCTCTCTTTTTGTTGCAAACCTGTCCATATTTAGCTTTCTCCTGAAAGCCTCACTGTCTGTCATGGTGTGATGGGCCTGCTGACACCTCAGGGGCTCTGTTCCATTACACGGTGCTTTGCTGGTGCCATCACCTCTTGTGCAGAGTAAGCTCCAACCCACCGTGCTGTAACAGGCTGTGCTCATCTCAGGATGGGTCACCATCTGGTTTTCATCCATCAAGAAGCCACCAGACTGATGTTATGAACAAATCAACTAATTACAGGGGGTTTGTGGGTTTGTTTTTTAAATTTTTCCAGCATTCTGGCTCTGAAAGGATTAAGGACTGACAGAGATATAAAACTTTACTGCCTTTGCCTGCTTGGTTCAATGGCTCACTCCTATTCATGTTACACTTTATTGTTACTAACATGCTGTGCCATCTCAAACATCATTCAGAGATTTATTATCAAGCATTAGAAAAAACAGCCAATCTCATTCATGTTTATTTGTCACAATTATAAACAGAAGGTCGACTTCCTGACAACTTCAATGTACTTAAAAGAATAATCTGTTATTGGTAGGGCAGATTTTTGACCATTTAACAATTTTTCATCTGTAGGGAACTTTTTGGATTTGAACTTTTGGCTTTAACTGACCCCAAAAAATGCTAAGTGTGAGCCCTGACTCTGCAGGCACAAAAGAACAAAGCTGCTTTCCTGCCTGCTTCAATATACCTAGGATATTTTTGGTACTTCCTATCTTGAAATAATATTTTACCTGACAGACATGAGATCATTAGTATTCCACACAGTGAGATGTAATTAGCTACCCAGAGAGCTTTGGCAGAAAACTAGTGTTTGGTTCTTTAAAAAAAACCTTCCGCAGTATCATCTGAAAAAGTAAAAATCAGTGGGAACTGCAGGTGTTTTCTATTTTGAAATCCCACTCCTTAGCCTAAAGTGAGTCCTTTTAATTGCAATTGTGCATTTTTCTTGCAGTACTGATTATTTCTTCTCTTCCTTTCAGGAGTCCCAGGACCCTTTGGTATTCCTGGGCAGGAAGGATTTCCAGGGCCTCCTGGGATTTCAAATATATCAGGATATCCTGGTGATAAAGGCTCCCCAGGTCTAGATGGAGTGCCAGGTAATTCATGTAACAGCAGTCATTGTTATTTCTGTCTTGATTCAATAAAGTAGCCCTATTAAACACAACACGAAAATTGTTGGACAGAACTAATGGTACATCAGATAACAGACACAGAACTCTTGAAAGCAAAAGGCAGTTCCTCCAGGTTGTCCTGGTGGAAGGATTTGAATTTCATGCAAATAACAGATTAAATAATCCACAATTCTCTTAACAACTTTCAGAAGTAATATGCTAATCCACTACTCTAAAATCTGAGGTCTGTGGCAGACTTGTAAGTCTATTAAATATTGTGTTAATCATTTACAAAATTCTCCTATGTGAAACGACCATGCAAGCTAAATTACATTGGAAAGCATTAGCTTTTCCCTCTTAAAAATACCTGTTGCTTATTGGACTGCACAGTCGTTTCAAACTGCGGTGCCACTGTGAAGAGCTTTTAGCAGAAGTTGTTCCACTAACATCTTTATATGATGAATGGAAATTTTTATGTAAACTCAGCAAAAACTTAGGCAAACCAGCTGAAAACCAACAAAATACCTAGGCTTCCAAGTTGAAAGAGAATGTTAGTTGGCCTGACTCTGCATGCTGATTCCAACTCTCCAAGCAGTCAGGAGAGTGGAAACAGGAACACCACATCCCAGCCAAAATGGTGAGACAAGTGTGGCTCCCTCTTACTTTGCCACATACATCTTGCATTAGTATCCTTATGTGACCCAGCTTCAAAAGGCAGCACAAGAGATGCCCCACTCAAAACCCTAATTAGTAAGTCACTCTCTCCTCAGAAACAAGGTCCAAATGTCTTGTAAGCAGCAGGGGTAACTGAAGAGAAACCTGCCAGGTCTAGCTTCAGGCAATATGCAATTCTAGAAAAAGAAGCTATTCCCATAATTCCCAAGAAAGCTTGAAGTACTTATTTGGTTCCAGATGTTCAACTGAAGCACTAAGATACACAGAACAGTAAGTCCTTGGCTCTGAGTCAGGTACTTGCTGCTCTCTGATTTCCCTCTAGCTACTTGGATAATTTAGGATGAAGCAAGGAGGCACCTAGTGAAGTGGGGCATTTGCTGGTGAAGGAGTAGTTCATTGAAGGCTGTATCTCAGCAGGCATCCTATTTCTGCTGAAATCTTGCCTGAGATAACGCTGAATGTTGTGGGAGCTTTGTGCTCTAATTCTTCTGCCACTGCTGCAGAAGGCCATGCCAGCCTGAGAGCAGGAGCAGGACTGCTGAATGAGTCTGTCCCCTGCTTAAATTAAGGAAATAGAACCTGATGGGATACAGTTAGTTCGGTTATTTTCCTCTGTGCCCAGGTGTTAAGTATAAACAGATTACAATCTATATGTCCTCTAAACAGGCTATCCAGGACCACAGGGGCAGCCTGGAATACCTGCTCCACCAGGAAGCAAAGGAGAAAGTGGACAAACAGGTAGGACTGGAGAAATTGGCCCAAAAGGAAGTAGAGGTGATCCTGGATCAGCAGGAAGACCTGGCCTGCCTGGATTCCCTGGACCAAAAGGTAAGGATGGGAAATGCTGATCTTGGCAGGAAGCAGGGGAGCCTTCTATGCTACAGCAGCTTTAATACTGACTTTTGCACTCATCTGATTTGTACTGAAATGCAGTAATGCCACTTGTCATTTTGCATTAAAGGTCGTAAGGGTGAACAAGGTGTCATCGGCTTTATGGGCACCGTAGGATTTCCCGGTGATTTGGGACCTATCGGACCCAAGGGAGATAGAGGAGTAACTGGTAAGTGCATGCAGTCAGATGTGTGACTCCTTCCTAAACCACTCATTCTGCAGCTCCACAGAGCTGATCTGACTGGGTCTGCTTTGAGCAGGAGGTTGGGCTGGGTGACCTCCAGAGTCCTCCATCCTGCATGACTCTGTGAATCCTGGCAAATTCCAGAGGACAGATGCCTGAATTTAACATGAGGAGTCAATTTTTTGTCTTTATGAATTTAATTTGTATGAGGTGGCAACTCCAAAATCAGAGCCACTTTTGGGGTTAAAAAAAAGCATTTCTTGTCTAAATTAATCCTCCAGAGTAGACATACTGGATATTTAAGGAGAGCTTTAAAATCCCTCACTCCATCTATACCATCGTATATTTGTGTCTCTTGAAGCCCACCAAAAGGTGGTGCTGCACTTCAGAGAGCTGTGGCAGTTTGGGGGGAACTTCTCAGCTTCTTGTGTCATAAATGAGGGGGCAGTAGCATCATTAATTTCCTTCTGCTTATCTATGTGCTGTCCAAGTGAAAACAGTCTCTTGAAGATGATCCCATACGTGGAGACTGTCTCATCTAGGGCAACCCATACCCACACATATTTCCCCAGTATAATACAGCTGCAACACCCAAGCTGGTGAGTTGCAGACCATAGACCCTCTCATATGTATGCAGCCAAGTAAGAGAAACACATCTCTGGATGAAAGTACATTAAGGAAACATACAGGGTGGTTGGGGTTTTTTTTAATCAAACTGTCTCATCTTGCTTCTAATGACAGGCTTCCAGGGACCTCCAGGCTCTCCTGGGCTGCCCCCTCTTCCTCCAAGGCTGGTTGCTGAGAGAGGTTCACCAGGTGCCCCTGGAAATATAGGACCTCAGGGAAGCCCAGGAGATATGGGACCTCAGGGCCCACCAGGAGATCCAGGTAGGAATCACACATTTAGACTGAAAGCTGTTCCCCTTAGCAGAGTGAGGTCACCAGGGCGCTGCTTTGATGCTGTTCTACTTAAAAGTCTGTAAGTGAGAAAGGAGAGTCAATTTTTAGTCTTCCAAAGCTGGGGCTTCAGCTTTCTTCCTCCTCCTAGCATTCAGAACACAAGCAAAACAGGAGAAAACTTTGGCAACACTCACATAGCCAAAGCAACATCAGATATGGATCCTGCACAAATCAAGACTGAACGTGCTTGGTGGAAAAGTGCACATCCTTGTGGGAATGCTGTCAACTTGGGGAATAACACAGCGTTAGTGACATGTGGGCCTGATGCAGTGCAACTTTTGCCATGAGACTCATCAGAGATAAGTGGTGCCAAGAGGGAAGAATTAGGGTTGTGGGTAGTAGTCTTGATCCCAGCAACCTTTTCCAACTAACTTAGTGCTTTTTGCCTGAGCAAGTCCCATAGGATCTTGCCTTCAGTGCAAATTAATAAACCCAGCAGCGAGGACCAAACATACACAAATAGAGCACATGTTAACAAAGTGGGATGGGCATGTTGATATGTCTGCAGTCACTGTGCTTACAACCATTGTTGTGTAAGGTTTCAGAGGCTCACCTGGAGAGCCAGGACTCCAGGGCAGGGGTGGCATTCCAGCTCCTCCTGGCTCCAGAGGGGAACAAGGAGGAATGGGATTTCAGGGTCCGGTGGGATTTGAAGGTAAGAGATAATCACACTTCTTCCCTCTTTCCCATTTCTCTGCACTAAATTTCTCTGTACTTACTGCATCACTGGAAGGAAAGGAGAGGAGAGAGAGGAGGGAGTGAGAGGAGGGGAGGGGAAGGGAGCTGAGGAGAGTTTCTGTCTTCACAGATACTTCACAAGGGACAACTAATTAACTGTTAACAGTTACCTTAGAGCAATATTTTCAGAATAAATTTTGATAGCTGTACATGTCAGTCCACTCATGAGTTTGTTTTGATCTGAGTGTATTTGTTCTCTCTAAGTATTTTCAGCCTAGTGTTTAACTAACAGTTACATTCATGGAGAAGAATGGCTGGGTAGGTGATACTTGGATAGATGAAGTTTAAGGAAATGTATTTGTAAAAGAAATATGTGTGTCCTTATCAAATCAAAGAGCAGAACTAGTACTATCTCAGTTAGCTAAGCACACAGAGAAAAAGGTATTTGCAGAGCATAGTTTCAAGTGTATGAATCAAACACCGGAAGTCCAACAACCATTGGTTAATCTTGGACAAAGATAATATTTTAGAGGAAAAATATGCTCATATGTATTGTACAGAACTTTATTTGTGACTTTCCCTAGTTCTGATGTGAAATACATTATCTGAGGGATATGGATTGATAATACATTATCAAACCAGGGAGCCTGATCCAGCACCAACGTACTTCAAAAGCAATTGTTAAAATCCTAGAAATGCAGCTCTTTTAACAACAGCTTACCATAAAGAAATTACATCATGAAAGTAAGCTGTTCATCAGCAGCTTAGCGGGAATATCAGCTAGCACCAGATCATTTTTGGGAGCACAGAGTCAGCTGGATTCTTTCTTTTCTGCCCTGTGCCAGGCCAGCCAGGCCGCCCCGGCAGCCCCGGGCCAGCAGGCATGCCGGGTCGCAGTGTCAGCATGGGCTACCTGCTGGTGAAGCACAGCCAGTCCGACCAAGAGCCAATGTGCCCAATTGGCATGAACAAACTCTGGAGTGGCTACAGCCTACTGTATTTTGAAGGACAAGAGAAAGCACACAACCAGGATCTCGGTATGTACGAATACTGCTGGCAGCAACCTCGATTCCAAAAGCTGCAATGGCAAAAAACAGGCTTAGGAAGCACCAAAATGAGACTATAAAAACAGCATGTCTTCATAGAGTGCCCCAGAATAAGCAAGTCATTAGTGTTGTTCAAGGGAACCTGTAAAGCCAGCAAAACATTCTGGACCACAGGGCTGTCCTGACAGGTCCTTGGGAAAGAGCAGGAAACTGAAAATGTGCATTGTCTTCTGTGAGAATGATTGCTTTTTTCTTCTTTTTTAACAGGGCTGGCTGGCTCATGTTTGTCTCGTTTTAGCACCATGCCATTCCTCTACTGTAACCCTGGGGATATTTGTTACTATGCAAGCCGAAATGATAAATCCTACTGGCTCTCAACTACAGCACCTCTTCCAATGATGCCCGTGGCAGAAGAAGACATTAAGCCATATATCAGTCGCTGCTCAGTTTGTGAGGCCCCAGCTGTGGCAATTGCTGTCCACAGCCAAGAAGCTTCTATTCCTCACTGCCCTGAAGGCTGGCGCAGTTTGTGGATCGGATATTCCTTCCTTATGGTATTTGGTCTCCAGTGTCACATTTTGTGCAGCAATGGGTTCTGAATTTGAGTTTTAGGTACTAGTAAGGCTGCTCTGCTTCAGAGCCAGCAAGACCAAAACCATGCATCATACTGGGGAACCAGGGAACTACAAAAGTAATTTCTAGGAAGCAGAAGAGGAAGATGAAAATTTCTGTGAATTTCAGAGAACATTGTCTCTTGTCAGAGTAGCATCTGGAGACCTTACTTTATGTACAAAATAGCACTTCAGAACAGAACAAAAGGACAGCTGTGACTTAAATAAAATTACACTGAGGTGCAACAGTAGCATACAAAGCATTTTCACAGCCAAAGATTTGGAGTTACTTACATACATCACTACTAAGAAGCTGATCTAGGGGGGAAAAGCAAAAGCAACAACACGTTTTTTCCCTTCTTTTTTGCTGGTGTTTGTTCAAAGATTTTGAAACCAAAGTCTTTCACTTATTCTGGAAAGAGAGACAGCCACTGGTTGTTTTTAAAATTAAGTTTCAGTGTTGTATCTCTAATGGCAATAAGAGCTCAGCTGCACATCCCATGGCTTACAGGATCGCTTCAATCTTGCAATCTTATAATCAGGAAAAGGGATGTTACAGAAAAACTTAGTGCTGGGTGTGCAGCAGAAGACCTACTGAAGGGCCTGACCTTTTTTTGCAAGACTGTACAGAGGGGTCATGTGAGCTCTGGAGGGCTGGCTTAACATGGTAAAGAGCAGCTAAAATGTTACTAAATGGTCTGACAGATGCTCATTTTTCTGACTTGCTTGATAAACACAAGAGTCAAAACCTGCAGCAGCATGCCCAAGCTGTTAATTTATTGAAGACCAGGCTGAATCCTGAAGTAAACAGTGTTAGAAAAAAAATAAGATTTCGGTGGCAGAAGACATCATAAAAGAACAATAGTCAGTCTTATCCACAAACCATTTGTATGTCAAAAGCCAAAAACTTAAATTTTTCAGAAAATAAGTTAAAGGGAAATCTGAAATTATTTACAGGAAAAAAACCCACAGTTTGAGAGAGTAGGTCAAATTTTCTACCATCCCTATGTTTGACTTTTCTTTTCCTTCTATAAAAAGCCCTGATACCAATCTCATAGTTACTTCACAAGAATGCCAAGAATTAATTAAATATTTGCAAAGCCCCATGTAAACACTGAGCATTGTTAAGAGAAAAGTTGTCACCTTAGCAAGAACTTTTTGCCAGGACAGTCTTTCAACACTGTGGTAGACACAGTGAGAATTCCCATTTTCCCAGCTAGCTTTTGGAGCAAATGAAGTGTTTGGTGTACGCATTTTTGCTTCTCAGGCAACTGTGGAAGAAGTAGAGCACACTTGTGGTTTTCTCAGAGTACATAGTGTTTTAATTCCTTAAATTTGTCACCTCCTTCCCATGAGCAAGGTACAATCCTCAGTCAGCACAGACTCTGCCCAAACAGCCAGAGAAGTCAGTAACATTTCATGTAAGCGAGGGCACTCCAGTATCATACATCCTGCACGAGTAAGCATTGCAGAAGGATAAAAAGCCATAATCAATACCAGAAGAGATGTTACGGGCATAGAGTTGGAGCTTGCAGACCAAGCATGCAATGCCAGTGGTCATCCTCAGGTTGCCAAGCAGGACTGCTCCCAAGCCAGGGCTCAAACAGCATCAGCAGTTTTTACTATCTGCTTTCCAGCTCCAACTGCAGAGGCCTCAAAGCTGTAATAATTTATGCTGCTTCTTACATTCCCTACATTTACAAAACTATTCAAGAACTTTATTTTCCAGCTGCTTTCTTTTACATTGCAGATTCTTTCCGTTTCTAACAAAATTTCAACAGTATAACTTAAAAACAGCTGTGCAGCTCTTAAAGGGACAGAGAAAATGCCCATTGTGTTAGTAATGCCTTTGACAGAAGAAAAGTAACATTCAGTTCACTATCACAGAACCTGTCAAAGACAAAAGTTGAGTGGTGCAAAGATGCATGGTTTTGGTGTAATTTGCTGTCAGAAAACATGTCATACAGGGAACTAGTTATTGTATAAAAGCTAATTATGTTTCCACAGTGTTCCTCACATGAAATGCAGAGGAAGACAGACTAGAATTTGGGAAATTCAAATTGTGTGTATGGTGGAAAGTTGTTCTTAGTGAGGGTAATGAAACAGAGGAGCAGGTTGCCCAGAGAAGTTGTGGGAAGTCCATCCTTGGAGGAATAAACAACTCAACAGCGCCTTGGAACAACTGAGGGCAGCTTTGGTGTCGGCCCTGCCTGGAGCAGGGAACTGGATGAAGTGACCTCCAGTGGGCCCTTTCCACCTAAACGACTCTCCAATTCTAAGACTTCCAACAGTGAAAATCTTAACTATAGAAAAGATGTTTGTTAGAAGGTTTTAAAGATGCATCAGCATTTGGGCTAGCTGCTTTATATAGTTATAGCATAGCCAAACACTTACACAGATACAGGACCGGCCAAGTTTCTGCTCTGGAGATAAGAATTGGGAGCAATTCTAGTGGTTTTTCTCTTTTCACACGTGTAAGTTTATGAGAGCATTGCCTGAGGTTGCACTCTGAACACTGCCCTCCTTGTCTCCCTTAGCACACTGCTGCTGGTGATGAAGGTGGAGGACAGTCGCTGGTTTCTCCTGGCAGCTGCCTGGAAGATTTCAGGGCCACTCCTTTCATCGAATGCAACGGCGCACGCGGAACCTGTCACTACTTTGCAAACAAATACAGCTTCTGGCTCACCACAATCGACCAACCCTTCCAAAGCAAGCCCTCGGGAGACACACTCAAGGCAGGACTCATCCGAAGCCATATCAGCAGATGTCAAGTCTGTATGAAAAACTTATAGAAGTCTCTCACTGTATAAGGAACTGCCTTATCATGTAGTTCTTATACAGTGGAGCCTTCTGTGGTGGTTAGACAGTTGAATAAATCATGTTGGTGCTTTTTTTAACTTATTACCTCAAAAGCTGAATGGAAATTAATTTTTTAAATGTCTGTAAAAGCAAATTAAGTATAACACAAATTAACAGATCTAGTGCTGTGTTCTCCAACTATGCAGTATATATACACATTTTTTGCTAGTCTAATATTACATCATTTGCCAAATGATAGAAATACTCTCAGCTTTGAAACACCAAAAAAACTTTAGTAATAAAAGGTTTCCTTGGTCAGATACCCACTGCATTTACCTGAAGAGAATATATGTATCTTCCTATTTACTGTATTTGTCACAACAGTAAACACTAACAGCTGCAGTTCCATAAATTAACACAGTTAATTTTAAGTCCTAAATCACTGCAAAATACTGATAATATACCGTTGTCAAAAATGCTTATGTCCAGCATTGAAACCTAACTTAAATTTTAGTATTTTGTGCTTGGGCATTTCAAATACACCCAACACAATCTTTTTATTTTTTTCAAGCCTCGCCATGCTTTAGCACTTAACCACTGCCAATAACAAAGCCCACAGGCTCCCAAAAACAGTAACCACAAAATGCAACTCTTTCAATTTGGTTAGAAGTCTACATGATGAAGATTAGCATTTTATTTTATAAGCTTGATGGGGTTTTTCCTAGACATACCCCAAGCCAAAGTATCCCTTGCTCCACCGTGCTGTGGACATTTCATCTGTGTCACACCACCCACACAGCAGCAATTGGTTTTTGCACGGCACCTTTTCCCTTCTGAAATCAAGCCACTCATCACAAACAGGCTTTAGCCACATCATGTTGGAGCAGCACACAGGGTAGGGTTTGCAGGAGGAGGCATTGCTCGATGCCACATGACCCTCAAAGACAGAACTTGCAGCCCTGCCAGCTGGCTCTCTGCAGGCATGCTGTCCTGGCAGCTGGGGACACATGGCAGTGGGACGGCCACCATCCCAACTTGCACACAGTCATCCTTGCAAAAGCAAGGGGGAGGGAAGCAAGGCATTTATCTGGCACCAGCTTTTCCAGCAGAAAAGGCTTGATAATGGCCAGAGTGGCTAGCTCTTTCCTTCTGTAGAAAGAAGCAATTTAGCCCAAACTTGTCTGTCACCACTGCAAGACAGGAGGGGAAAAAGGATCAGCTACAAATTTCATGTTCACATAATCTGATTAACATTTATAGCAACGACAGTTGATTTTTCAGTAACACCTCACTCCTGCTTCAGGTGCTTCTTGGCTTTTATTATTACATTCCAACCTCACTGCATCATAAATAAAACCTGTGTTTTTCTACATCTCTATTTGTTGGTGATTTCTATTTTGTAAACTTGTTTTTCCATGTAATGCATATGGACTGCTCTGTTGAAATACTTTGTTTGCACTAAGGAATTAGAAAAGCACTCCCAGAAAACTCCTCCCACTGAAACTCAAACTCTTCAACCAGAATACACTTGTTTATTTCATGGCACTCAAAAAGATCTAAGAGGGAATCTGTATCTAAAATCACTTATTTAAGCTGAACAACTAAAATAGTATTTAATCTGTTGTTAGAATGATTAAAGTAAATAAATTGCAACATTGCAGATTAAAACAATCTATTATTCATGCTCTGCAATGTTCAGGAAACCAACATTTACCAGACTTGACAAGAGTTACCTGCACAAAAAATATATATTAATTAAGTTATTGGATCATAGAACGGTTTGAATTGGAAGGGACCATAAAAATCATCTTGTTCCAAGCCCTCTGACATGGACAGAGGCATCTTTTACTAGACCAGGTTGCTCAGAGTGATATTCAACCTGGCCTGAAACACTTCCAGGGATGGGGCACCCACAGCTTCTCTGGGCAACCTGTGCCAGTGCATCACCACCTTCACAGTAAAGAATTTTTTGTTAATATCTAACCTAAACCTACTCTCAATTTGAAACCATTCTCCCTTGTCCTGGCACTACATACCCTTGTAAAAAGTCCCCCTCCATCTTTCCAGTAGGCTCCCTTCAAGTACTTACCTAGCACATTGTCCAACCTAGATTAGTTGCTCATATAATTAGATATATCCATAAACACAGAAATTACCTGAGCTTTAAATGAGCTCTCTGACCATGCTGTAGCTCTGAAAGGCAGCCCCTGAACAAAGTTATCACACTGTTATTTATTTCAGCTAAATAAAACACTTAGTACTGAAAACACTGCAGTCAACATGAGCTAAATCTATTCCATATTTGCCAATTCTCTTAAACATGGCAGTAACAAATACCCAAGAATAGACAACTTGCCTCTTCCACATATTGCTAGACATCAGTGGTTGTGGGATGATCACATATCTATCACTTGTGA
Source organism: Daphoenositta chrysoptera (assembly GCA_013397915.1). NCBI lineage: Eukaryota > Metazoa > Chordata > Aves > Passeriformes > Daphoenositta > Daphoenositta chrysoptera. The sequence continues at coordinate 1,771,874 of VZRO01002270.1, forward strand.
GTTGTACAGCATGCAACTCTGGCAATGCAGCACACTGAGTGTTTTAAAACTCAAGCAAAGGTTATACAAATCTGTACAAACTGATTAGATCAACAACAGCAGCAAGCTATTTGGATTTTCGTGGCTAACATACTACCTAATCTTCCTACGTAGCCCATTGCTTTTGCACATAGAACTTTAGCACATAGTTCTTCCACCAACAGTTGCTTTGCCTCTTCATTTTCTGACTCAAAAAGCTGTTCCTAAGTTTCTTCAGAGTGGTCCCAGCACAGCATTAAGTGGAACACATAGGTGTAGTGTGGGGAAAAAACAAACCAACCACAAAACCCACAAGGTGCTAAGCAGGCTTGAGCTTCTGTATTTTGTGTACGTCATGTGCTTCAGGGTCTGGACTCACAGCTGCGTTTCTCCAAAGCCTGCACAGTCACGGCCCTGAGAAGTGGAGGGAGCTCATGCACACAAACACGTGGAACACTCACAGCAGACAGAAGAATTCACCTGGTGAGCTAATCCAGAGCACTGCACGGAAGGAGACTGACTTGTCAAATGGACTCCCAGCTGCAAGTTTGCCTCCTATGAAGACAGGCTGACAGCTGGGGTTGTTCAGATGAAAAAGAGAAGACTCTGGGGAGATCTTATAGCAGCCTCAAAGTACCTAAAGGAGACTTAACAAGACCTACAGTGACAGGGCAAGGGGCATCAGTTTTAAACTGAAAGAGGGTTGGTTTAGATTGGACAGAAGGAGGACATTTATGGTAAGGGTGGTGAGACACTGGAGCAGGTTGCACAGAGCAGCTGTGGATGTCCCATTCCCAGGAGTGTTCAAGGCCAGCCTGGATGGGGCTTTGAGCAACCTGGTCTAGTGGCAGGTGTCCCTGCCCATGGCCAGAGGGTTGGAACTAGATGATTCTTGAAAATCCCTTCCAATCCAAACCATTCCACAGTTCTGATTGTAGAACCTACTTTCAGGAAGCTAAAACATCATTATACAGGAAAAACTCAGCTACAGCAAAACTAAACAATCCTTTTACTGAACTATAGTGCTCCAACCTAGGATGTAATAAACGGCAAATGTTTTGCCTTGGTTTGATCAAATATTTTGCTTCAAAGCATGGTGTATGCTTCCTACACTCTCTTGTTTGAAAACATGCTGAAGTATAACATGCTGCTGAGCCTGGAGAAGATAAATGAGATTATATTCCCCTTCTATAGGTAATAGTGCATCAGTATATCAACACAGGTATAGTGAAGTCAACATAGTGATGTGAGTTGGCCCCAATTATTCCCTCAGAGTGTATTGACCAAATGAGCAGAGTCTGTTCACACCCTACATGACTGTGCTTGTCCATGGCTGCCAGAAATAGAAAATTAGCAAACAGCAAGCAGTAAACATGGCCTTGGCACAGGAGGTGTGAGATTGCTGCCAGGGGAGAGGCTGAGGGCTCGCTGCCGATGTGGCAACAGCACCCAAGTGCAGGCAGCAGCTGCCCCTGTAACCCCACGGGGACCAGTGGCACCCCCAGACACGGCCACCCGCCCCCACCGAGGGGGAGTGGGGACATGGCCCTGCAGCTGTTCAGCACACAGTAGTTCAAACCCTACTGAACAAGGGAAAGAAGCAACATCACTGCACCCCATTACTCACGAACAGAGAAGCAAAAACAGGCAGGAATGCTTCCCACCATGATGTGAGCAAGGATGTAATTAGGTGGCTCAGAAGCTCTGCCAGCCCTATGGGCACTGGCAGAGGAGGTTCTGGCTCCTTTTGTGGCCCCCACAAGACTTGAAGCCTTGTCGGGGCTGTCAAGGGCCCACGGCAACCTCAATCTTGCACCATCAGTGCCTGTGAAGGGCAAAAAGCAGGATGGATCCTTCCCAACCCCTCTGGCACAGATCCTCCCCCGGTGGGTCAGCCTGGGTCAGCCATCACCTCAGGCACTGGCTGGCCTGTAGCCCACATTCACCCAGCATGGCCAAAAATAACACCTCTGATTTCACTATATAATCCCTTCACATAATCCAGACATGACGGGGAGGGGGGCAGGGGAAATAAATGCTTGTAAAATGAGTTCCCCCTCCCTGGCAGGGCAGGCAGAGTCCTTTGTCCATGCTTTTACCCACCTTCACTAGTCCTGGTGGGGAGGATTTCCCTTGGCTTCAGCAGCACCACCACAACAGGCCCAGCTCCAGACAACTGACCTCTCATTGATAGCTCCCATGGATTATGCAATTCCCAGGTTTTGTCGTGCTGGTACAGTGACAACCCATCATAACCCAGAAATTTCTCCAGGAACAAGAGCCAGAAACACTAAAAAGCCACAAACATCAGGCCAGGCAAGTATAGCCTTAAGGACAAAAGTGCGGCACACAAGACTGGTTCCTGTGTCATCTCATTTGGTGAAAACACCCAAGTTGGAGCTTTCAGAAAGACAGTAAAATTACTTAAGATGTTATATGAGTCAAATGCTTGTGCAACTGAATTGCAAATATTTATACCTTAAGAAGTGTTGGATGTTAAATTCACAAATATTTTTCCTGTTCTGCACCTTTAGATGTACATCTCCCAAGCATCTCCCAAAACGCCTGACCTTGCAATAAGCACATGTTGCAGGTTCAGTTGACAGCAGACCCAGTAAAGCCAGCACTGGACCTCTCACAGACGGGTCAGCAGAACCCTTTGGTCACAAACAAAACTGAAAATGGAGCCTGTTTGTCTCTTCCCAGTCCTGAGGGAAGACTAGGTACTGACCCCTGGAATTTCATTAGTAGCTAGAAGGTTTCTAATTATACACATGTTTAAATACCACAGCTCAGGTGCTGTTTAGTCTCTGACAGCAGACTGGTAGGTGTCTGCAAGCCACTAGCAAACCCAAAAGATGACAACCCTTGGTAGGGCCTGTAGCAATAGGGAAAGGGATAATGATTTTAAACCATGAAAGGGTAGGTGCAGACTAGATATAAGACATTTTTACAGTAAGGGTGGTAAAACACTAGAACAGGATGCCCACAGAGGTGGTAGATGCCCCATCCCTGGAAATATTCAAGTTTCGACTGGGCAGAGCTCTGAGCAACCTGATTAAGTTGACGACCTACCTGCTCAATGCATGGGGGAGTGGACTAGATGACATTTAAAGTCTCTTCCAACCCAAACCTATGATTACATTATTTAATGTTCAGTGGTTTCTCTCTCAAGCCATTCTTCCCCACAACATGCACACTATGAATTAACTTGAAAGCAGAAAATAAAGCTACTACTCTGCAGCAATTTGCTCAAGAGGATGTACTTCTGAAAAGAAAGTGCTTTAAATATATTTAGTAATAATTTATTATTTATTTAGGCATTGTCTCCCTCTGTACGTAAGAACTGTGATTTGGGCGGGACAGAGAGAGGTAATGACAAAGCACAAGAACCACCAACACTTGGTCTCAGAAAATTCTAACAGAGGCATCCAAAGGAAGATGAAGGAGTCCCCACACAAGACCTTGCAAAACTGAAAATAAGCAAAAACTGCATCTTCAGGGTTTAGTGGCTGGTTGGTTTTGGGAGGAATGGGGGGGGTTTCAGGGTGTGTGTGTGTGTGTGGGTGTGTTTAAAATCTGGAAGTTCTTCACTCTGTCTCCCTTCAGTGTGAGCTCCTGGGTCACTACGTGCGTTCTTTGTAGCTGAGAGAGTTGGGAAACTCTAGGAGCTGTATTAAGTGTTAGCCACTCCTTTTTACTGCAGTCAGGAGAGAAACCATGTACCTCATTATTGTTCCTTCATGGGCCTTTTACTCCACAAAAGGCAGTTTCTTCCCTTCCTCCTGCATTAGCCCATTTCACATCAGAAAACACCAGTTTCACTTCCCTCCAGGTAGAGGTAATTACTACTCCAGGTAGTAATGTCATGCATAGCTGATAAACATCAAAGCTGCAGCTCTGCCTGAGAACAACTGAGGAGAAGGAAAGGAGACAGAACACGGGTACTGAACACAATTATATCCCTACAGGCACCAGAGAGAGATTTTTACAAAAATCCAGACAAAATAAGATTGATTTCTTCCCCAAAACCCACCTATATTAAAAAGAATTACAAGAGAAAAATGAAAGGAAAGAACAAACTTCCTCCTGCAACTTGCAATTAGAACAGCAAGAGCTGGGATACTGCTTGTTAACATATGGAAGCCCACTACGGAAGGAGAATTCACATTAATAAAGTCTCCAGATGAATAGTACATATCCACAGTGATTTTAATAGTTTAGCTTCTGAATCGTACATTGCCATGTCTGACATAAAAAGATTGAACTGACTTATTCGCTACAAATATAAATATACCTGGATTTTCTTTTTTTCCTTAAGAATAAAAAAGTACCATGTGTTCAATCTTCCAAAGTTAGAATCATAAGGGAAAAGAAGATAAGCATATGAAAGTTTTCAAGAGTACACAAACAGATCATTTACATGCAACATGAAATGGCAAGTCACTAAAAATCAGACTCTTTCAAATTTGTCCAAATGGTTGTTGCTACCCATTGTAATAATACACCGTTTGTCTTCAGAGCCCATGGAAACTGGCAAGTCTTACTCCATAATTTCACTCATATTCCCATTTTTTTATACACAGAGCTTCCCAGAAGCCTTTAATGGTCAGAAGGTTTATTTGTTTCTTTTTTTTTTTTTTTTTTTTTTGCATACGCCATTTTAGTCTATTTATTCCTTGACTTTTCCTTTCTGGTGAGCTGCAAGTAGTTCTTACTCCTCATTTTGCTGGAGTGAAAAATCCCTCCCCTTTTCTTATGTCACATAGATGGTTCAGGCACAACAACCTGATTTTGTCCTTTTGGCTGGCTTGTAGTCCGTGATGTCTACAGTTTGCGGTGGCCCCTCCGCTTTCTGCCTTACAATTATTGGGACTACCATGTCAAACACAGTTTCAAAGAGGTAGTCCACCTTGTATCCTGTCTTTGCACTGGTCTCAAAACACATTTTCTCAGCTGCTGGAACATCCTTCTCATCTAGCATTTTGTATTTCAGTATCTTTTTATAGAGTGCAATCGCATCCTCTGCATGGACTTGTTTCCGCACCTTTGAGCCACAGCTGGTAACAGACTTCTCGGGTCTATTTTCATCCGGTGGTGAAGTACAGTCATCGCTGAGGTCAACTTTATTTCCAACAATAGCAAAAATGCAGTCAGCACTCGCACTGTCCGTCAGCGCCAAGAATTTTTCTTCCAGCTCTGTCAGGCTTTGGAGGCTGTTCACGTCGTACGTGAGGATCACAGCAGCCGCTCCTCGGCAGTACATAGACCCGAGGCCATGGAACTGCTCCCGTCCTGGCAAAGGTTTAAACACAACAAATGTTAGTGCGCTGGAAAACACATTATTAACCAAGTAAGAGAGTTTAAGGAATTTTAAACCAATTTCACAAGTCTGGATGAAGCAGCGAAGGTAAAAATGTGTTACTTGTAGCATTTTCCTTCTGTTTCTCCTTAAGAAAGCAACAGTGGCACAGGACAGCTCTGCTCACTGCTGGCTGAGTCGCAGAGAAGGGGATCTGTAGAGAGACAAGTGAGTGAAGGAGCTCACGCAGCATTCACACTTGCAGAGAGCAAAAAAAACCCTGGCTTCTTTTTTACTAAATTCCATTTAGTTGATTTATGTCACATTAGCTACTACCCTGCTTGCACCCACAGACGGCCCATCCATCGACTCCACCATTTACAAACAAAAAAGTGCTACTTTTTCAAGTTCTGCTAGAATTTATTACTCCTATAAATTCAGCACACATTTTCAAGTACATCCAGTTCAGAAATCTGGATCAAAATCACTAATCCACTTGTTCCTAGGTTTTGAAGGATTTTCTAAGCTATTTAGTCTGATGCTACACGCCCACAGTTCTCAGGTACATTGGCTTGACATTGGCTTGACAGGAAAACTCTCTTGTGGTACCCAGCCTTGTGGTATTGATATGCATCTGTCCCACCACCAGTTTTCACACTTTTCTGGAGTATTAAACACACAATATACAGAAAATCCTAACACATTCTAAGAGAAATTTATCTTTTAAGTTGCCCTGGTCATCGCTCAATAACCAACAGTTAAAACATTTCTTTCTCCTCATTTGGGGACTGTCTTCCAGCACCTCCAAGTAACCCCTGATGGTGTCCTTCAAATTCATTTCTTGGAAGACAAAATTGACTCTTCTTTAAATCCTGGGAAGCAAACAATGTTCCTCAGTAGTTGCAATGCAAGTAAGAGAAATGAGGCAGAAGAAAAACTGTTTTTCCTTTCTTATTAAGAACTGCTACTTTCCCCAAATACCTGCTACCTGTAGAATATGCTGTATGTTTTACTATCCAAAACTGTATCAAGAAAAAGATAAAACACACTAGATTTCAAACAGCCATGAGAGTCAGCCTTAGGTCACTAGAAAAGTGTGAACAAACAAACAAAAAAATTTTACAAGAGAGCCAACTACACTCCTATGAACATTTTAAAATCATCATAATTTTCCAACTCTCTTCATACAACCCTTTTGCACAGAGCCTTCATTTATAGAAAATCTGGAAGAGATCTGGTTACATTCATCTTCTGCACAAAGCTACTGACCACGATGAGCTATTTCATCATCATCAATGATTAATCATTAAATCCTTGTAAATGACTGTGGAATAGGAAAGGCAGAAAAAATTAATGCTGAAAAATGCAGGTCAGCATACATTGGGAAAACACACCTGCACATAAGCATGCACACTGTGAAAGGAACTCAGAATCTACCTCCAGTTGGGAACAGAACAGTCACTGCTGTAAGTCCTTCAACAAACATCAGGACTCTACTCCACAGTTGCCAGAAGAGAGACAAAACGTTCACCATTATCAGTAAAACAGATCTGGAAAACCTCAAGCTAGAACATGAAATCCACATCTCAGTGCACTTTTAACACTGAGTGAAACTCTGGTAAGTGCCAGAGAAACAGATTTGGAAAGGTGCAGAGTTCACTATAAAGAGAGGTAAAAGGAAGCTGTTGAGAATGCTCAGAAGTATGTGAAACATTTGTATGAGGAAAAATTGTGGGATCTCTCAGGCTTGTGAATGATTGGAAAAAAAGGATAGAAACAGATGTCTATAAAGTCAGGCCTAATGCTGAGAAAGAGTAAACAGTTGTTCCTCGGTTACTTTCTTGTCACACAGAAAATGAGGATTTCACATCAAAACCATACATGTAATTGAAATACATTCCTGCAAACTGACTAATTGGTAATAGCAATTACATGATATTGCAGAAGTCAAAAGTTCAATGAGCAGCATTCAGAAAACCATTAGGCAAAATCTATGGAAAATTGCTTCAGTGCAATTTTGTATAACCTCTGATTTGCTTTCCCTCAGCAAAATAAATTCTTTAATTAATGATCTGGTATGTAGGAAAAAGGAGGTTTACAAAAAAAAAAAGAACAGCTTGTTTAGGTATATAGAATGCCCTTGTTTAGGTATGTTGAGTAAAGGCAAGGGAGATTGGGATATAGGGGAGGGAGGAGGTCAGTCCCTTTATGCTTTTTTTCTCCAATATCATGTTGAAGTTGTACTTTCAGTTGCACTGCAACTGAGACTTTAAATGTCCCCAATTTTTCAACAAAGTTTATGCTGTGAAAGATTTTGTTTTCACGCAAACCCTGATTATACTGTGATCTGGAAACCACAATGGAACATGTATCTCCCCGTTCTCCCACTTGAGATGCCTACGCCATAAAATGCAGCCCCCAGAACCACTTGCTGCAGCAACCGAGTACTAGAACAATACTAGTACTTGTTTTATGGAATTTTTATGCTAATTTAATCTTGCACAGCATAATATAAACCATGACACTTTTACATGGTAACTACCAATTGACTACTGCTGCAATATATTGTTGAAAGGGGGAAAGAAACAGTAACAATTTACCTTGAAGAAGGGATTAATTATGTCAGAGGAATTATGGATAACCTCCCTTGCTCACCCTCACAGCACAATCAACATGCAGAAAAAACTGCACAATGTATTTTTGCAGAAGTTTCCTTGTACAGACCACTTCTGACACTTAAGGGCTGGAACAACTCTAAATATGGGAAAAAACCCAAAACTACACAAAGTATTTAAATTAATATCTGTCGTCAAGGTGTCAGGCAAAATAGTATCAGAGATTAGGATGAAAAACTTACTGCATGGGAACAGCCATCCTCTTCTTATGGCCAGTTATTTTTTCCTCTGGACCCATCTGGTCCTACTCCAACCACATACTTCTTTATACAATTAGTTAAATTAAATTGTAAGCCCTGAATCCAACAATTAAACAATTTGGCCCTTTCAAAAAAATAATGGTAGAGTGAAGAGTGACAGAACTATCAAATAATTTGCAGTCAAAGGAATTGCAAGAACCACCAAATCAACCACAAAGGCACAACATCAAAGAAAATTCTGGAAACCAAGCAACCGAAAGCTAATTTCCATTTTTCTTTTCATCTTTATATTTGGCCTTGTTTAGAGCAGTTACAACCCTACAGCTGTATCCCTATCTGCAGGAACATTAGCTTTTCAGAAGCTCTTCCATCATTATACAAAGTCCTGTTGGAGACTTCAGCCACTCAGAGGCAGCACAGCCAACACGCATTTTCAAAGTCCCACGATGGTTGTCATGAACAAATCAGAGTTTTGAGCCAAATGGACCTCAGTACCATAAAGTTCATAGCAAACCTAACAGAGAAAGAAGGGAAAAGCAGACCTCAGTGGAGCTCTCTGCCTGCCCATGGCCCCTGAGGGTGGTATCCAAAGTAGCCCATGAAGTTTCTGTGGATGTTCATAAGAGCAGAAGCCAGATTTGAATGTTCCTTACCTACCACCTCTTCAAAGGCTTTTACCACAACTTCTGAAGTGGCACAACTTCACACACACACACTCTTTCAAGAAAACTTCTATCGGAAGAACAAGCTTTAAATCTCTCACTGTTGAGCACGTACAAGAATGTAAAACAGGCTCTTACTTTCAGACTGGAGGGAATAAAACACAAGGAATATTAAAGAGCTAAAAGGGTCTTCGATAAAGTACTGTGATTTAAGCAGTACTGTAATCTGAACAGTGGAGAGGAATTAACACAAAAAAGTACTGTTTCTACTCTGATATCACAGTCTGAGTGGCAGCATAACTCAGTTCCTAAGGTAAATAATGTGGTGGGGGAAAGTACACAAAGGTGGGCTACAGAGGCACGCTATCATTGCATTAAAATTGCACAAGATTGCAGAGTTGTCCAGGAAGTTCCCAGTCCATAAACCAGGTATCTTCCAAGCATTTTCACTCTGATTTAAGCAGTACTGTAATCTGAACAGTCGAGAAGAATTAACACAAACACAAGGTATCAGCTAGGTTTTGTCTTTCAGATTCTCCTTCTGCTTTATAAGAGTGAACCTGAGTGTACACGAAGAGGAAAGAAAAGAGAAAGTATGACACCCATGACACAGCACAGAAATCAGTATTAAAAAGAAATGAGCTTTGATGATTCAGCTGCAGTAGATGAAAGTTCAAAGGGTGACCCTTAAGCTCTTGAGCTACCTCAGCAGGAACATCCTCGGGACCACAAAAGTAGACAAAGATTCCTTTTGAAAAGGGAACAATATTTCCTTCTGTTCACAGACAAGGCAGTAAAGCTGTGACCCTTTAAAGGACATCAGGGGAAACAATTTTGCAAGGAACTGAGATTTCTATTTGTGCACATACACCAAGATACGTAATGACTATCAAAGAACAAACAGTAAAGGTCCCTAAGGTTTCAGGAAAATTCTCCTGCCCACATATGAGTCAGGCTGTCAAATTTTGACAGTGATGAAGTCAGAGTTCTTCATTACCTTGTTGAAGATTGGTATGTGGCTTTATCATATTCCCCTTGAAGTCAGGAGCTTTATTAAGAACTGGACTACACCTGTGGTTACTTGGGGATAAAAATAAAGCTCTCCATCCCAAAGGATTAACAAGGAGGACATAAGTAGGAATTAGTGGAAAGTGAGTCACAAAGCACTGGAGAGTTCAGTTTCTACACGTCCAGGAGCTGTCTAAATACACGATTTCCTGATCTGCCAGAAAAATGCCAACATTTGGTTTTTCTTCAAGACAAAATTCCCCGTGGAATTAAAGTCTCTGAGAGGGAGAGAAACTAAATAATTAAACCAACAAATCCAAGCAAACAAAAAACTCCACCACAACACCCCTGCCCCTCCCCAGAAAAAAACAACCACTAACCACAAAAACAATTACAGTTGAGCAACTATAAAATTCATTTAAGCTCCACCTTCACCCAGGATTATACATTCACAAAGCTGCATTATAGAAGACACTTGCGTATGCTGAAGTTTCAGAATGCAACAGATGTCTAGCTCTGCTAAAAACCAAGATGACGTTTATTTTGTTTATACTCATTACTCAGATATGAATCAACATTCACAGCATGAACTGTGCCCTATTTTAGCAGCTTCTATTTAAGTTATTAAAATTAGATATGTATGTCTTGGCCAAAGTAGAATATAACAAACATAGGAGAGTAGTGATCCTAATACCCAAAGGGCTTCACTTTCATGTTTTAATGTAGAAAGAGCTACACATGGAAGAAGAAAATAACAACCACATGGGTTAAGTGAACAATGAACAAAGGAAAATTCTTTAATACGACTCTCCAATGAAAAAACATCAAAAAAAGTCAAGAAAGTGGGCTCAAAGTAATACCTGATTGAGACATGCTTACTCCACTTCCAAACACAATTTATTCTGATTTGTTAAGTCAAAAATCTTTATCTCGTAATAGAAGACTTAAATTCATGAAAGAAATAATCTCTTGCCTTAAATCTATGCAATTTTTACTTAATGAGCAAGTACTTTGAGTTCTGAAGGAGTCTGAAATTGCCAAGACCCTGCAAACATCCCCACTCTACAAATATGCATTATTTTAGGCTTACAAAGCTCCTTCTGCAAAACAGCAGCTCAGCGTGAGAAAACAACCCACAAAAACCAGGAGCAATCATTCACTTCTCACTTAAGGAGGACAAGATACCATGATCAAACTGAGCTCTGTCCTCCAGTCAGCTTTAATTATCGTACTGATTCCTCCTTCCTACCAAAATACACACATACAGAGTCCTTATCACAGCAGTTATTCACCAGCTTAGATCCAAAGCTAAGAGCCAAGCCTGACAGCATTTAGGTATTTATACTGCTGCTTCTATATAGAGAAAGGAAATGCACTGCATGAGCTGCTTCTTCTTGGAGGCTAGCATTCAGGAAGGCAAATATACTCTGGACATTAGTTCCAGGCACTGCAAATCTCTTCCCATAAAAAAGATCTCAATATCCCAACGGAGGCAAGTCCCAGATTCAGAGGAACCAACAATGTATTTGAGCTGACTGCCACAGATGAGAAGGCCTTATGAACTGTAAGCAGTGAAGCAGAAGATGCTTTTTAATACATTTAACTCCGTGGCATTTGAATTAAAGGCAAATCTCGAGACTTCCGTGCAGTTATACAGGAGGAATGTAACATTATTCTCCTGATCTGGAAGTGGCATTACATTACATCACCATAATCTAGTCCCCACTGAATTCACATTCAGAAATTTTATACAATCTACTGGCACACTATAGCATAGAATTCTATCCAATATTAAAAATTCAATTTAATAGATGTGATTTTTGCCTGGACAACTGGATAAAGTTACTCAAGAAAATCCAACTAGTCATCTAACTGGAAGCAGAGAAATTTTTGATAAAACAGGAAATGCCTTGGCACTATAATCCCAAATTTATGAGCTATGGTTCCACAGCATGACTTTTATCCTGAGAAATTAAGCTGTACCCTTCTACATAAATAATAATATTAAAGAGAGAATTCTTTTTTTAGAAGTCTGCTAAACTACCACCAGTGATCCAACAGTGTCTGGAATAAAACACATCCAAAAATATATGTAAACTCTGTTACTAGAGAATCTAAATTATGATAGAAATAAAAATCTAGGAAAAATACACAGAGATAAGTGAAAGGCTGTGAGGAAGGACTAACTCAAACACATTTTTTATAACAGCATAAATCTTATCTTTCCTCTTTGGAAGCAAACTTATGCAGGAATACTTAACAGATATTGATATATTCTCCATGGAATAAGAGGAAAATCTACAATAGGTTTCAGGAAAAGCTGGATGGAATTAATAGCATTACTAAGCATTTACTAAGCCTTTTTACTAGGGATTCTGTCTCTAATATAATATTCAAATATTATAAATAAAAAATAAAACCTCATCTTTTATTTTCATTCCTTTACATAACAAAGCCAACATCCTTTTGGGCATCTAAATTAGCTATTAAGATTCTGCCAAGAGAAGACAACTACCCCCTGGAAGGCCAGGCTACACCAGCACCTGCCAGCACGCATTAAGAAATGCAGCTCACTCTTCCCCTGCTTTATCTAAGGGTACCAAAAGCACAAATTGTGTTGCTACACAAATAAAATAAACCACCACAACCAGTGTGTCTGGGAAAGGAATTAATTCAGGATATTTATTAACAAAAAAAATGACTAGAAGGCACCTGAAATAAAGAAAAACGGGGTGCTTACTTAGTGGAAATGGAAATTCCACTACACTTCATACCTAAGAATAGTAATAAATTTAATGAAAAAAGCTTTATGCAGATTTCTTTTAGCCTACTTCTTTCCTCTCCCCTTTAAGTATAACAACTAAACTAAAGCTAATTAATATGCCATAAATAAAATTTGAAGGGCATGTTTCAGCCAGAACATACAAATATGAAATATGTAAAAGGTTTTGCACTAAAATTCTACCCACTTCACCTACTTTCTTGAAAGATAAGTCTTCCCCTAAAAAGGATTAATAACTTTGCTAAAGTAATGCTGTCTATATTTCTTTGCAGAATCAAGCTTATTGCTTGTTTAGAGCCTTTTCAAAAGGAGAGTTACACAAATCCCAGCATGGTTGGGGTTGGAGGGGACCTCTGGAAATCATCTAGTCCAACCTCCCTGCTGAAGCAGGCTTGCCTAGAGCAGGTTGCACAAGATCATTCCAGGCAGGTTCTGAACATTTCCAGATAAGGAGGATCCAAAACCTTCCTGGACAGCCTGTTCCAGTGCTCTGTCACACTCAAACTAAAGAGGTTTTTCCTAATATTTAGATTACACTCCCGGTGTTCTGATTTGTGCCTTCTGTCCCTTGTCCTATCACTGGGCACTACTGAAAACTCTGGCCCCATCATCTTGACACCTGCCCTTAAGATTTGTATGCAGTGACAAGATCCCATCTCAACCGGCTAAAAGAAATGGCAGTGGAAACTGCTATTAATGTGCTTCTCTTTATGGTTCTTACCAGTAAAAAGTGCTCATAATTCTATTTTGGCTGTGTTTCCTGTTCTTCGTTTTTGCAATATACCCCCAGAATTATTATAGGCCAAACCACTCAAGAAAGCCCTGACTTGTAGGGAGAAAAATCTCCTTTATGCCCCTGACCTTTTTAAGAACATCTTTCCCTTGTCAAACTTGAAGTATACCAATAGGTCAAGCAGTTGCAACTGACTCTTTCATTTTTATTACAACATCAATTCAATTAACATTCCAAAAGTGATACTTTGGCACAATTCACATAAAACAATTCTTCCAAAGAAGTTCACTTAAACGGGCCTTTTATTGTTAGGACAAATAGCACACTGAGAAGTTATGCAAGAATGTCAGCGTGGTGTGCTGCACATCACATGCCAAACTCTGCAAGATGTGGTTAATGATCTACAGGATCATCTGAGCATTATCTGAAGAAGATGGGTTGTTGCAATATGCTTTTCTTCAGCAAAAAGGCACACACAAACCCCTGTTTAATAAGAATGGCAAAACAGAAACAATAGGATTTTTTTTGCTACAGATTAGTTCTACTTCATAGTCTCTAAGAAGATTATCAATCTCGGCATGTCCTGGTAGAAGCTCCAAAATAAAAGGCTAGTCACCACCTTTTTCTGATGTGTGGAAGAAATGCCTCAAAAGCCATGTAGCCTTAATTCAGAGCACACCTCCAAAGAACCAACAACTGAAACACAGGTAAAAATTTGCTGTGTTTTGTTGACAGTTAACAGTGTGATAGTTTATGGAGAAATGTGTTTTTAAGTAAAAGCCTAATTTTCTAAAGGCAGCTAAACTAAAAGCAGATGCCTAGCAGCTTACACAGGTGCCAATCAATCTGTTACATCCTGCAGAGCATTCTGAGTCCCAGCGGTATCCAAAAAAGCCAATTACCACAGATGAAGCCTTCTCACCTACAGCTCAAATATAATAAACATCCCTCAGTCATCTTGTCAAATCCTGTATTATTCGGTCATGAATTACTTTAAATATTCCCAGAAACTTTTTTAATCCAGCCCTGAAGAGTAGTTTGTCCATTTTCATTCCACAACTGGCAGTGATGGCTTGCATTTCTGGTTCCCAATGACAGACCCATCAGACACACTCAATGAAAAGAAGAGATCAAGTTTACATGGGAGAGAATAGAAGAGGAAAGAAAAAAAATCTTGAAGGAAAAAAACATTTACAGAGCATGATCAGAGACCAAGTGTAAACCTTATTCAAATTTGACCTCCTGCATAATAAAGATGATAGAATTTCACTCATTCCTTGTCTTGGGACTTAGGAAGAATTTGTATTCTATTAGACAGATAAAGAAAGGAAAGCTAGTATCCCACCAATTAGCTTGTTGGAGTTCAGCTTTCAGATTCTTAACTTTGATAGACCTTCAGCTTCACAAAGTAATCTGTTCAAAAAACAAACAAATGCCTCTCTCTTGAACACCAACACAAAAACATCACATTCCCCAAATCCCAGAAAAATTCCATACTCCTCCTAAAAGGTATTCCCCTATGACTTAACCTCCTTCTTGTTAGGACAGAGAAATGAGTATTTTTTTCATTCAGACTCTTTGCCCTTGGCATATTTCTCTAAACTAAAAACCATACCTGTAGCTCCCTTCTCCCATCTTTCCATATTATTTTATTACCAAGAATGTAAAAAGAGTCTCACTGAAGTTACAACGTTACTTAAATTCTTGACTACTTTTATCTCTCCCTACACTTGTACTTTCCAGAACAGCTCATAGGTTCTGGGACACCACAAGGTACCAAGAGCTTGGTTTGCCATCTACTACCAACTCAATGGACCTTGCAAAATACATTGCTGCCCAATGACTCTAGCTTAACCTATTGCCAGCACCCCATAACATTAGTCTCTCTTCATTTGCAGCCTTATACATTTGTTTCGTCTGTGTATTTCTAGCTGCAATTGTCTTTTTATAAAAAGACTTATAAACTGAGTGCCTTTGGACTAAAGGCATATTTAGGGTTTCTATAAGCAGCAATGCCTTCAGCTGCACAATGCCTACATAAAGAAGCAATGTTATCCGAGGAGATTCTTATTATCTACAAGATTTAGCCCATTAACTAGTTTCAGATTTTCTGGAACAAAAGAATACCTGGAATCTGTTCTGCCACATGAATGCAGAATTATTTTTCTTGCTGGCAAAAATAAAACAGAACTCAGCATTCTAATAATGAAATTAAGATGGAGCTTCTAAACTCACAAGAATTTTAATTTCAAAATAGAAGTTCCCATAGAAACACCAGTATGCTTTCTCTCCAGAGCTATCACATTACATAAAAACACGAATATGTTTTCTACCCAAAGTTTTGAACTTCACCATATTATGTCTAGCCACACAAAGCATTACATAGAGACACAGAAAACCTCCTGAACACACAACATAGCATGTCTTTGCCAACAAAAACTTTGGCTAGACTGGCAAAAAAACCCCCTATTTGTAGCTAAAGATCCCACTGATGTCTCTACAATCCTGAATAACTTTTACATTTAGCAAGATAGATTTACTTTCTTCAAACCATTCATTTTATTTAGTTCTCTTGATATACTGTGTTCATTTCTTGAAAAATGAGACAACCACAGAAGATTCAAGCAGTTTATATATTTTCAGGTGTCTGGAAGGGTAGTGCCTTGTAAAAGACCAACAGAACTAACCTCAACCCTGCCAGACCTGCAAGAGTACCCAGAGTGCATCTTCAACACAAACTGAAAAAATGGAATGAGTATTTATCTATTTCTCTCTGAAATCTCACAGCTGTGAAGGGAAATATTTTATCTAAACACTGACATCTGGCAAAAGAAATGAGGGCATGACAGATTGATGGGACATTACCATGCTGTCTATGAGCAAATGCTCCACCAGAACTCCAGCTGAAATCTAGCATCAACACCCATGTCTACTGAAAACGTGGCCGGGTGCTTGAGAGTTAAATTTATGAAGCTCCTGTATGCCTGTAACTGAAATAAGAGCAGGAATGCAAGAATGAAACTAGAAATTTAAGTCTGAGTAAGTAAAAAGCCTTGATGTAAAATTCTTCTGAAACGATGTGTCTAAGAGAAAGTTTGAAACTGCTGCTAAGAAAGCAGTGGTCATTTGGCAGCTTTCTTTAAGGAAATATGATTGGAAGCAAATCATGGGGTGGG
>VZRO01002270.1:1788448-1837540 GCA_013397915.1 Daphoenositta chrysoptera
TTTGGAAGAGTTCTGCAGGAAGCAATATCACTGAACACTTAACTGCAGCAGCAGAGCTTGAGGGTCAAATATTGCTCAGCAGTGAGTAACAAAGAGGCCAGTTACAGAACAGGGCTGTACAACAACCTGACCTGGGCGAGACACTCACTTCTGGCCCGTGGGAGCAGCTTTTCAGCTTCAACACCTGCTGAAATACCAATTCATCTCCCCAAAGAAAAGTACCTTCTACAGAAAACCAATTCATTTTACACAGGGTGAGATCTAAAAGCAGCTGGTTTTTCTTTCCAGTACCTGAAAACTGACACTTTTTCCTTAAATTTACAATTCCTTTCCACGGGGGTAAAGGCACTGCAGATGAGCCCACTTTCCTACACAATTTCCAAGCAGAGGGTGTTGCCAGGTCCTTAACTTCAGAGTCACTCAAAGGAGACCTTCAAAGCCCACACTCCCTCCCAAAGCTAGCTCTTCAAATTCAGAAGCAGGTCCTTAGCTCAGGCAGGAATGCGTGGCCAGGTGTACTTCAGCACAGTTTGACTGGCACTGCAGGGCCAGGAGGCCACTCCACACTTACTGGATATTTTATATTGCTCAGTAAGGAACTGGCAAGTTAGCTTGGTGTGCTGGTTTGGCTGAGGCAGAGTTAATTTTCTTCACAGTACCCAGTACAGGGCTGTGTTTTGGGATTTGTGCTGGTGATTTGGGAAACTGCATAGATAACACAGAGATATTTTAGCTATTGCTGAACAGCACTCACACAGTGTTAGGGAATTTTCTGTTTTTCATAAAATTCAACGCATATTTTAACTTTAATTAATACATAATGCATACTTTAACCAATATGTACCTTAAGAAAGGAATCTTGAAGACGCACAAGCAGGCTATCCCTACGGAGCCTACTTAGACTTCAACTTTGACACCACCTGCTGAGGCACGCTCCTGGAAAAGCTGGCAGCCCACACCCTGGAAAGGTGCACTCTTCACTGGGTTAAGAACTGGCTGGACAGCTGGGCCCAGGGAGTGGTGGTGAATGATGCTGCATCCAGCTGGCATCTGGTCACTAATGGTATCCCCCAGGGATCAGTGTTGGGCTAGTCCTGTTTATTATCTTTTTTGATGATCTGGATGAGCAGATTGAATCTACCACCAGCAAGTTCACAGACGACAACAAATTGGGTTGATCTGCTGGAGAGTAGGAAGGTTCTGCAGAGGGACCTGGACATGCTGGATCAATGGGCTGAGACCAACAGCATGAGGTGCAACAAGAACAAGGGCTGAGTCCTGCACTTGGCAACAACAACCCCAGACAGAGCTACAGGCTGGACACAGACTGGCTGGAAAGTGGCCCAGCAGGAAAGGACCTGGCAGTGCTGGTCGACAGCACATGTCCCATGAGGAGAGGCTGAGGGAGCTGGGGTTGTTTAGCCTGGAGAAGAAAAAGCTCAGCAGGGACCTTATTACCCTCTACAACCACCTGAAAAGGAGGTTGTAGCCAGGTGGGGGTCAGCCTCTTCTCCTGGGAAACCAGCAACAGGACAAGAGGACACAGACTTAAGCTGCACCAGGGGAGGTTTAGACTGGACATCAGGAATAACCTTTTCACAGAATTAGACATTGGAATGGGCTGTCCCTGGAGGTGTTTTAGGAAAGACTGGACATGGCACTGAGTGCCATGGTCTAATTGACATGGTGATGTTCAAAGGTTGGACTTGATCTCAGAGATCTTATCCAACCTATTTGATTCTGTGATATCACCCAACCAGTGAGGGGCTGGGGGTGCACAATAAATCAGGACACTGCCAGGACAGCTGGGCCCAACTGACCAGAGGGGTATCCCACACCCTATGGTGACATGCTTAGCAGATAAAGCTGGGGGAAAGGAGTAGGGAGTAGGGAATGTTCAGAGTGATGGCACTTGTCTGCCGAAGTCAACATTACACGTGATAGGGCCCACTACTCTGGAGATGGCTGAACACCTGCCTACCAATGGGAAGTGAGGAATTAATTCCTTATTTTACTTTGCTGGCATGCACCATTTTCTTTACCCACTAAACTGTCTTTCTCTTAACCCACGATTTTTCTCACTTTTACTCCTCCAGTCCTCTCCCCCATCCCAGTGGGGCAGACTAAGCAAGAGGATGCTTGGAGCTTACTTGAGATTGCCCTCCTAAATGTATCTCAATAAGCACTTTGAAATTCTACCACTCGTCAGCATTCCTGACAGCTCTCAGCCAAGAATTGTTCAGTCAGAGTCTGCCCACTACCTCACAGACAAGAAATTCTTCCTGTTTTTCTTCTTTTTTTATTCCTGTTTTAAGCTGAGTTAGGTTTTTCAACTTCCTCATTAGATACTTTGCTATAGTCTTAGCTCCTTACAACCTCTTTTTTTAAAACCAAAATTCCCCATAGGATTTTTTGCAGAAGGGTTAACTACATACATACCAAGTCAATCAGTACAATACACCATACCATTTTTTGAGTGAGGAAACACCATAAGCTTAAGAAACATCTTAATTAAGGGTATTGACATTTTAGAGAGGACAAGAAGAGTTTATTGTTACTCATTGCAGACCCTCTTTTTGGATTAAGTTTTGTATTCAACCATACATAAAATCAAACGGTCTACACTTTTAGAAACATTCCTTTTTCCGTATTATCACTTTAACCCGAAACACATTATATGGATTTCTGCCTCCTGGCTGTCAGTCATTTCCCTTCTTCCCATGTTTAGGAAGCCAAACCACCAAGAAGCAGCTGTAAACTCTTTTGTGCCCATCCACCCAACGGGAGTCACACACAATAATAACACAGTAAGTTAGCTTTCTTTCACAGACCCACAGGAGAGCTTCAGAGCTTGTTGTCCAGAGAGGCTGTGGGTGTTCCACTCCTGAAGTGTTCCAGGAGAGGCTGGATGGGGCCCTAAGTAAGCTGATCAAGTGGGTGGTGTCCCTGCCCATGACAGGGGAGGTGGAGCTAGATGATCTTTAATATACTTTCCAACCCAAACCATTCTAGATTCATTTACAAGAGCATTAGCTATGGCAGCACCTATTTTCCATCAAACCCACTTTCATGATTTCAAGATAATTCTTTCCATTAATATTTCAAAAGCACTAGCAGCAAAGACAGGCCAACAGCCCAGCCCTGCCCCTCAGTGCTCCACTTCAGGGCTATCCCAGGACACCAGACAGAGGCTTTTAAGAACCTGCAAGAAGCTCAGTATTCAGACAGTTTCAGGGATCTCCAGGCTATTTCTACTACAGCATCAGGCAACTAGAAGCAACAGTTTTTTAGCCTTCAGTAATCAGTCTGGAAGGTCACATATCCCTGGGAATGCACCTTCCAACCCTACCACACAGCCAGAGACCGTTCTCTTCTTCCACAGCTGTGGCACAGCTTTGTTCAGTACAGGCACGGGGGCACTACAATGTAGAGAGGGACCATTGGCCACCCTTCCTTTTGAAGATAAAAGTAATTACTAGGCTCATATGCAGACAGCACCTCAAGCACTACTTCCATAAATCTTTTATCCTACTAATACATTTCCAGGTTGATTAGGAGTAGAGGACAGGAAGAAGAGAACTGGAAGTACTTCTAGAGTCCTACCTCTTCCAAAACTGTAGTGCAAGACAGCAGCTAAATGCTGGTATTCATCACTGATCACTACTAGGTGAGGAGAGGGAAGGAGAGGCATCTACAAATCACAACATTCACATTCTGAAAAACAGAGCCTAGGTTTCACAAGAACACATTTGAGAGCTGGCAGGCTGTTTTGTCAGAAGTGACCTTCTGTGTCACATGTTTCAAAAGTGAGGAACAGTTTTTGCACCCGTAACAAATAACACAGTTGTCCGAAATGGTTCAGGAAGCTCTGGTTATCAGATCAGTAGCAGGTACCCACAGCTGGTCTGCCCCTGCAGTTACTTGGCAAGTGCCTCGTATTTAAGGTTAAATGATCTTTTGGTGAAATGGAACTGAGGTGTAGTAGATAACTACATGCTAGCTTCTGATTTGTAACATTGTGTTTAACTTCAAACGAGACATCACCAGCAATTTGAAAAATATTTAAACTTTGTTAAATGTGTAGAAATAAAGACCATGGATCTTGCAAACTGAATGAAAAATTCTGTCTTATTTTTTTGAAGAGAAACTTATATTAATAACATGTGACATAAAATTAGGGTCACTCATTATGTTTTGTTTCAATGTTATCAATGATTTATAGGCAGGTTCTCAACTAAGAACACAAGCAATTAATTCATGCATAATTAACCCTGAAGAAAATTACAACTGCTTCTCTTCCTTACCAGCTACTATCAGTTTCTATTCAGTTGAAATCTTCTTCACTGGGTGCTTCTAAATAGTTGCTGTTTGTCAAAAGCAGGAGGCAGTGCTGGTTATCCAGTGGGCTGCCTTCAGCAAGTATCAGAAGTGGGAGACTGTGCCAGACACGCTGCTGCTACCTGGGTTTTGTGGGGATTTAAAACTTGTTCAAATCATTACGACTATTTTATCACAGGACTTGTGACTTGTGTTTTCAGAGCTTACCCTAAGATAAACAGATGGCCTTTACATTTCCAGCACTACTTCTCCCGTTTAATTCTACTTCCAGCTTCTCTGCCTACATGCTTAAAAGCATATGTAATATTCACAGCTTAAGAGCATTCATTTGAGAATTATAGAAACTGTAATCAGACAAGAAGCATGGTACATAATCAATCTCATCTCATTAATGTTCTCCAACCTGGTACAAAGCGAGTACCACTAAAAATCATAACCAACTCGGTTCTGAACCTTCTAAACAAAGTAAGTTACAAAGAGCAATGTTACCACTGTCCAGTGTCTGCCCGTTCAACACATGTGCCGAGAGGGGAAGCAACTTACGGAAAAGGAACTGCTTACTGATTTGCTTGCACTGCATCCTTTCCTTTCATAATTAAGGCAGTATCTCCAGGTCACAAACTGTTCTGCCACTCAAAGAGAAGACAGACACCAACTATTGCACCTCCACTGCGGGTCTAAGACTTGAAGTGAAAAAAGAAGTTGAACAGGACAATGTGGAAAGGGCACACAATGCTGGAACAGGAAGGGAGATAAAGGAAACAATACAAATGTCATACATACAGCTATCTGCTGCAGGAGGGAAAGCTCATGTCCTAAAGACAGTCTTACAGGCTCATAAAAATAAGAAGCAATCATACTGGTAAGGGTTGGAGCTGAGCAGTTTGAGGCATTTCAGTTTCACAAAATTAGAGAATTACTTTTTATAGAAGCAACAGCCTGTATCAAGAAGAAAAAACAAATTTAAAAAATTAATTCACTCTTATTATACCAGCGGGAATTTTTTCTTTTGTGTTAAAATACCTAAGTCTCACTTGCAGCAAACCACAAGATTTGATGATCCCTTTTATGAGGCTTGGAAGATGCTGACTCAACTACACAGAGCTTTTTCTTCCACTTATTTTTCTAACTATAAGCCACTACAGATTCTGGTAATTTTTCCCTTTTCTGAATGAACCAAAATATTTGGAGTTTTTTGAGAGCAAATGATAGGTGGAAAATAAACAAAAAAAACCCTCTAGAATATTACCAAGACCCTTATTTCTACCTTCAACAACTAAGAAAAGAGCAACAACAAAATCATATGTTCAGATCACAGATGCCACTATGAAGAACAGAAACTGAATTTTTGAGGCCTCTCACAACAGAATCTCACATATTTAAATATATATGGTTGAATATTGTATATGACTAAAAACTCGTAAGTAAACTCATATATATATATGAGTATATATATATATATACACTCGTTTATCAGTATACTTACTGATAAGTAACTCATCAGCTGCAGAATGTAAATCAAAAATTTTCCAGTTATTTCAACTGTACTGAAGACCATTATTTTTAAACTAAGTATGTAAGAGTGGTTGGATGGCTGGACAAAATCCTTTCCCTGTATTTTATAAGAATCTCCTGAAGTACAAAACCAGTAGTTAGGAACACTAAATCATGTAACAGAATACAGAAAATATATCATTGTATTAAAAAGAAAGGCTGAGGGAACAGGGAGAAGTATCTACATCAGATGCTCACACAGGTCTTTAGGCTCTCAGCAGAGATCCTCCATGAATGGCTTCTTGGTGGCCCATGCAAAGCCAACTTCAATTTGCATCTGCTTCCTAAGACATGGAAAGATATACTAGAAAATTCACAGACACATCTGATGGATCTATCCCACTTTAAAAACCATATTAAAAAGCACTCTTCTAGATTTGTTTCTTTCCACACCCAGGTAGGTGTGGAAATCATGTAAGCTTATTGAGGGAAGCTATGCTGAATCTCCTGTGATGTAGGATGGCAAACTATTTATGTTAAGACTTCAAATTAAGAGCAAAAACCCACTCATTTCCTTTGACCACCTCTGCTTTCTGCAGCACCACTTGCATAAGTTAAGTTTAATCACCAACCTGAAATCTCATTTCCTAGGCATATCTTCAGGTGCTGAATATGAAGTTACAGTTAATCAAGCACAGGAAAAGGAATTTATCACAGCTTTGATGCCTTTTGATCAACCCCCTGGACATTGTACCCAGCGTTTCCCTGAAAGAAAGGAAATCATTCAGACTTGAAGAGAAAAATATTCTTTATGTTCCATAATTTTTAATGGCTCCAAATGTGTCCACCACAGACTCAGAGTCTTTCTAGATGGAGACCCAGACAAAGGTTACTTGTTTGGAAATTTTGCAATAGTACAATGTGACTCAGATGAGGGATTACTAAGTGTACCTTCAGTTCAGGCAGTAAAACTGCCACTTGGAAGCTCACATGGCCAGTGGCTTCAACACGAGACAGCAATTGCAGTGAAGCAAACAATTCATCTAGATATAAAGATACTTAACCTAGCCAATAGAGTATCAGGAGAAGCTCAGCCAAGGCACTGTGAGGCTCGTTATGAGTCTCCCTGGTTTTGACATTTGTGTCACCATAGTAAGCACGTATTGAGGTGAAACTAGAAATGTACTCACCATACATGAGCACTCAAAGTAGTAATTGTAAAACAACTACCTGCCTTATATTTGTATTTTAAGTATCCACTGTTCCCTTCCTTCCAAACGAGAGCAGAAGTTCATTGCATAGTCAATAAAAAGACACCACAACGCTGACTGCCTAAGTTCAGGCCCCTAGACATACAATACTAATTTTAAATACCTATTTTTTTTTTTCAGTAGGGAACGTGACTGGTATCTCAGGGAAAAAAAAACCCAACACACACAACTGAGTCAACATGAGTTACCTTGCATACATTCATCTCTACATTACAGCTTATGGAGCTTTCTGCTGTTCCGCACAACACTATTTACTCAGTTAGACAGAGAACTACTGGGAAAAACATCTCCTGGCCCATCCCTGTGTTTTTCCCCCCGATGCTCAAACTGAAAGAGCTGCTGTTTCTTAGACAGCTCAGGTATACACTTCACAAATATTAAAGTCAAACTGAAGAATGCAACAGGGCATTAGTAACTTGTTTTCTTGCCCAGAACATCTATGCCTTTGCATATACCCTCTAGGACACCAGTTTAACTGAAGCAAATCATCCAGTTCTTGGACACCCTTATTTTCTAAAGTCTCTCCTACCAGCTCCCGATCCACCAGGAAGATAAATTTCCATATATCTGCAATTTTTGTCAGCAGCTTTGCCATTGCATTTACATTGTTTTACTAACCATTTCTCTTGTTCATGCCCCCCTCATTTTCAGAAATGAGGTACAAAAATACATTATTAGTACTGTCACAGAGCAGACAGTCAGTATCTAAACTAATCTTTCAGCTGCTGAGTCAATTTTGACAGACATCTGCAAAATACACTTCTTCCTTCAGCAACCAGGGAAGAAGAATGCAATGCCAAAAGCACAAACTCTTCATTACGAAGACAGCCTAGAATCTTTTTAAAATGGCATACTCAATCAGTTCAAGATCTTGTACAAACTCAAGTCCTCTTGAGCCACAACGCCTTGGCTGACACTGGACAGCTTCAGGCAGGCACACAGGTCACTGGTGCTGCTCAGGGAGAGTCCCACTCCAGCTGTTGGTTTGTTTCCCCCTTAGGGTAGAACAGCACAGCCACTTCGCACGTTATTATTAAATACCACATGCAAAGAGAAGATTCAACGTGGGGGCTGGAACACAGAAGGTAGCACAGAGGTTCGCACACATTTATCTTGGCCTGCATGAAGTACTCATGAGGTGCCATAACCTCCCCATTAGATTGCCTCTGCAAGTCAGTACTAAAATTACACATCAGAAATAAAATTTTGCTTTCAATAAAGTGAGTTAGCTATAGCTGAATAAATTGTGTTACTTTTGTCTTCTGTTTCATTTTGATATGTATTTTTCACAATTCCCTCTGACAAGGTATTTCCATATTTTTACTTAATTTGCATAAAAAAGCACTTTCAGCTGCAGTGAATTTGTTACCTTTGACTTTACTTGTATATCATTGTATTTTAAATTGCTGGACACAGAAAATAGAACTTCCTCCAGGACTCTCCCCAGGCAGTTCACTATTTCTTCATATTTTTAATCACCTCCCAAGTTTTATTCTGCTCTTTTCAGAAAACATTCAGAAAAAACAAACATCCAAAAACAAAAAAAAATTAATGTATGAGGCTGTTTCACAACAACAAAACCATGTTTCCAGGATGGTCTAAAGCTTAAACCTTTATTCCTTCCTCTGAATCTGCTTCAGAGGCTTTAGATACAGAGCTCACTGACAATGAACTCTCTTCAGGAATTTCTGTCCCTTCGAATCTCCACTTTTATGGTTTCCTTTTGAAGATATGAAAATATATAACCTATAACTGTACACAGTAATCTCAGGGAAGCCACACTATGTGTGTGTATGAGGCACTGGTCCTCAGTCATCATTTTACATACAACAATTATGAACAACTAATTGAGGCCGACATAATATTCTCCAAAATAATTCTCCCCCAGGCAGAAAGGAAATAAAAATAAATATTTTTTTTTTTTAAATAATAAAAAAAAAAATCAAAGACTCTTGCTGGTAACTGGCCCCCAAGCTATGACTTGCCAGCAACAAACTTCAGGGATTTTATTCTCTATAACTTCCAACTTCTGTGTTGTTTAGTTCTCACCTCTTGAGCACAGGTACACACTCAGCAGCTTTCCTCACTGATGATCCCTGATGCCCAAGACACTTTTTGAGGTGATATTCCCCTATGTCCTTCCAACAAGAAACCACCTCAACTAAAGATACGTCATTACACATCCAGCAACACCCAACCCCAACTGCTGCCAGAATTTCATCAGGTGTAGAAAGGCACATGCATCAGGGCCCTCTTTGGCTTCAACTAACCTACCCAACCACCTCATCTGCAGCTTCTTTTCCCCTGCCGTAATCCTCTACTTCCAAACGTCAAAATCTGAAGAATATCAAACAGAGTAGCTACTATCAGCCTTCACTTGTGAGGAAAATATGTCACCTAACTCCTCCTCTTTCTTTGTTCTGTTTCAACATGGGGGAGGACCATATTTCCTCCCTACCTACTGCCAGTTGCATATTTTTCACCACACGGGAATGTTTGGTTCTAGCTTCCTGGGCTGATCTCATACCCTGAGGACCAAGCCACACTCCATCCCAGGTTTCCCTTGAAAAGTAAGCTGAGTCACTGCCTTTACCAAGAAATGGAGTGTAGCTGCATCAGGGGAAATTCAGATTAGACATTAGGAGATTCTTCACTGAGAGGGTGGTCAATCACTGGAACAGGCTCCCCACAGCACCAAGCCTGTCAGAGTTCAAGGAGGTCCCTCTTGGTCATATGGTTCAATGGTTTAGTTTTAAGTAAAAACGCAAAGAGCAGGGGACTTGGCCTTTATGGGTCCCTTTCAGCTCAAGATATTCTTTGACCCAGTGTGCACAAGGAAGTGTTCATCAACACGGATAAATTCTGAAAGAAACCCAGAAAACAAACCCACAAAAACCTCAAAGTCTAACTAAGCAAGAGAGGAACCTAACCCTTCTTACCAGGAGGAATCTAACACATCTTACCAGCTAAACATTTGCACCTTGCCCAAGAAAGCTCAGCACAGGCAGCTGCCTGCACTGCAACCTATGAAACCCCACGAGTCAGAGATCAGCAGCTGTGAGCAATTCGCACGTGCTCACCAGCACTGATAACATCAGACATCAGCAAACCAGCCACGAGAGACGTAAGCACTCGTCAGGCACATACACTGCAGCTGACCCAAGGCACAGACGAGCCTTTTCTAGGGTTTTTATCTCCTTGGTCCCTAACTGTACTAGCTCTGACAAGTAAAAAAAAAAAAACAAAACAAAAAAACCAAACAAAAAAAAGCCCCCATATATATATCTGAGTATTCACAGAAGAAAAAAAAAATCAAGTTGACAGATAGCTCAAGATGAGAGGAAGGAAAAGAAGGAAAGTTTGCTTTCTCAGTTAACCTTTATGTTTCCCCATTATAATGCTGCATGAATATCTGTTGGCAAGTTCAAAACTCAGCCTCTTAAAATAGAATTACAGGATCCTGGTGTGAACTTTTTAAAATACTGGTCATTCATTTACCAGTTGGCTGCTCTAATACTAAGCCAGCAACACAGGGGACATGACCACTAGTAATTAAGAAACCTTGCTGCTGGGGTTAAGAAACCACTTAGCTGTCAGATGAACAAATGTCAACTTAAAGAGACTGAAATCTAACATACAAAAAAAGTTTTACCTTTTGAAATACCAAAGCATCAGAAAACATGCCTGAATAACCAGAAGACTCCTACAATATCATTAGCTGTAGCCACCACACATTATTATTCCAGCTTTAATGGTGGAATAGGACCAAGACCCTCAAAACTTCACGAGGTTTTGTGCTGCCAGACATAAAAGATTACATGCTAGCTCAGAGCTACACACCATCAGCACCCAGCAGGAAGTTTTAATTTACTCCGCAGCTGCTGTCAGCAATGCCTGAAATAGACATATATATATATAATATCTGTGTGTGTATATACATATTCATATATACACACATGGATATATATAGAGCTTTGACATCCTGAGTGTCCAATCCCCAATCCTTTTGTGTGAGAAAGTTGATGTTGTTGCTTACTTTCCTTGTTCCCAAAAAGTACTGCTTAAAAAAAACTATTACAAAGGTCTCAAAGCATGTACTCAAATGCCTTAGAGACTAGGCCTCTATCCAGCAAACTAGTTCTTTAAAACATGCTAAAAGTGTACAGTTTCTTTTTTTTGTACAGTTTATGCTTTCATTTTTTAGCTCCTTTAAATTAACTGATCCAAAGAGAAAACAAACAAATGTAATTTGTCGCATCAGAATACAAGAAGTAAATAATTCTATGCACCAACCACAAATACAACAGCAGCCATGCTAGGTCAGACACAAGACTGTCTACCCAAGCCTCTGACAATGGAAAAAAGTCAAAAGCAGATGGCTAGGAAAAGAAGAGCTTTGAAACATGGCAAGCATATGATACTTCTCCCAAGTATTCCTCCATCTGGGACTTATTTGTTTCCTTGACTTGAATGCAACTTCCAAATAACTTCTCTCATAACCATCAAATTGGAAAACAGGAAATGTTGAACTATTTGCCATGAGCATTTACATTAAAAAAAAAATCAAGTCTGACAATTTGTGCACACCCATTTTACAGCACTTGTGGATAAGAACATGAAAGATTTAGACTAGACTAGACTAAGCAGCTAAATTTTCCAAGATAAGGAAGGGTGTGAATGCACAGCTAACAGAAGAGTCCTCCCTAGAATAACTGATTTACACTTCAAATCTAACTTGGTAGAACAGGTCAGGTGTGCACACTGTGATTTCATTAATGATAACATCACAGAAATGCACATTTTAAGCACTGTGATAAGCAAATTTAGTTCATCCTAGGAAAATGAGATTTTTCTAAATATCAGCGTGGGAAGTAATGCAAAATCAACAGACTGATTAGTGAAAATGACACACGTTTTAAATAATTCAGAAAATAAGCAATTAAACTTGTCTAGTAGTACTATCCATGCATATTTACCTTTTGATCCATCACCACTGCTGCAGATATTCTCATCAATCACTGAAGTCTAATTGTGCACAAACATCACTTTGTATTACAGGAATGAAGCTTCAGTATATGAAGCTTGTGTTGTTACAGCCAAATGCCTAACCCATACCAGAAAAACAAATAACCATACAATATGAACTGCAAGTAAAATATAGGGGACTTCTACGGAGATGAGTCCCCAAAATAATGCTGATAAGCAATAACAAAAAAACCCCCCATATATTCACATACTAAATACAACATGAATGGAGAAAATTTAAAACTATATATTCCAGTTTACCTTGGTTAATTACGTATTGAACTATTACAGTAATTACTACCATGCATCCCCTAATTTTTCTAGGCCAAATCTTCCATATTTCTACATCATACATTGTTTAAAGTACTTGTGAGGTATTAAGACAGACATCCTGAGCTGGCAGTCAGTATTTAGGTAGGTGTGATTGGTGCAAACTTGATCCATGTTTTTGTCATTGCTGAGCTAGAGAATTTTAAATCTCCTGGATGATTGTTTATTGCTGGATTTTTCTAGATATCTACACATACATAGTTAAAGAAAACAATGTATCAGTATTTGATAACCCTATAACTGCTTCCTAAGAATTCAATAGTTAGCAACATCAGGTTAATAAACAGACAAAAAAAGCTAAATTTTAAACTACTTCTTACTACACATTCCAAGATTACTTGGTACCCACCTGGTAGAGATAAGACAGTGAGACCACAGAGAGATAAGAGGTGCAGACCAAGGCCTCCAGACACACCAAGGCCAGCAAAAGCATAAGGTCCGCACAAAATAAAAATAATGAATAAATAAATAACACCAACTTTTGAATCCCCTTGTGACTTAACACCAGAGTTACAGTGTCAACAAGGTCCTTTACTTCTTCACCAGGACAGCAGAAAGCACTTATGTGCCCTGGGAGCTTCTATTTCTCCCAAGATTAATGAGAGCTGTAAATAAACAAAAGCCCACAGACCCCAACAGTCCAGCCCAGTTTTGGCGACTTCCACTGCTCTGCAAGAGCACAAGTCAACAGGGAGACGGTGCAAGAGCCCTTGCCTGCCTCTGAAACACAGGAGAGGGGCAGCCAGGCTCAGTGCTAACTCCAACAACAGAGAAGAATGAGGAAGACGTGTTATGCCACCCCTGGCACAACACAGCAACACTTTCCAATTGTTGCTCTGCAAATACAGCTTCAGCAATTCTGCTCCAGAAGCCCTGCCGAGCAGCAGGAACTTCTCCTGCAGAGCTACGCAGTGGCAGTGGCGCTGCTCCAGGGTGCAGAGGGAATTGTGGCCCCTGGGAAAGCGATTGTTGAGCTCTGAGCACTTGCACTGTCCGGAGACAGGTATCACCTGGGTGCTCCGACTGGGACATGCCGATTCCACCTCTGGAACCTTCCAGATTCCACATACAACTGGAACCTGATTCCTTCATTAACACGGAATCAACTACCTCAGTAAGAATAAATTATTGAAAAAAAGGGCTCTAAAACCAGCAGGCAAGCCTTAGAGGAACTTTTTTTATTATGTATGCTAAAAAAAAAAAAATAGAAGGGTGTAATGGAAATTACCAAGGAACAATCTCACCAAGACAGATGATTTTTTTATTGAAATAAAGCCCACTGCTAATGACCCATAGGGGTCTGGCTTACTAGAAACAAGCAGCAACTGCCCACAAGAGGCTCGCCACAGTAAAACACATCAATTCCAAAATTAATTTTTTTTTTAAATACTGCAAAGGACATAAAAACTATATTTAAAACAGAGCTACTGGTGGAGAGCTTTCATGATAGTAACAGATTATTAAATGCAAGAAGCAAAAGCTCTTAAACACCTCCTCCCCACACTTCCCAAAAGTGTTTCTACGTAACTTTTTGGCAGTTGTATTTCTCCCCTTCCTTCTTCTCAATTCCTGACACAGGAAAAGCTATTTTAGACTAGATTGTGACATGAAGTGACACAGCAAATGAACTTCCCTCCCAAATTTCATCAAAAGGAAATTGGAATATTGCAAGATGCTGCAGCTCCACAAGTTTCATAAGGACATATAACCTGCATTCTTCATTTACCACTAACCAATTTTTAAAAACCAGCTAAACATGAAAACAACAACAACAAAAAAAAATGGAACAAGATTATATTTCCAAAGAACAACGTAAAGGCAACAGCATCCATTGACTTCATTTTCCAGAACACTCTGGTCATTTACAGGACAGAGGGGAGCTTCCTGACTTAATCAAGAGCAAGACATTCATATGACTAGGACCACAAACCACTTCTTCCAGCCCGTGCTCTTCCACCTCCTCCAGCCCAGGCCTCCAAACCGCAAACCACACTCACTTCCTGCATCCCGGAGATGCTGCCTGCCACAACAGTGGGACAGACAGCCCCTTGCTGCTGTCCCAGACAGAGACTGCCGGCAGCACACGCTCTCTGTGCACCGATTTCTTACAGCTGCGGAGAAGGGGAACGCCACGTCTGAAGGGCTGGCAAGCAGCACGCGTTTGGGAGTCCGAGTCTGACACCAGCTGATATCAAACGCAGCAGTACACCAGGAGAAGGGATGAACAGAAGCTGTAACCTCTCTAATTCCTGGCTGAACTTGTAGTCAGTAGCCATCTATTAGGGTAAAAGAAAGCAACCAAGCATCGCAATCTTCCCTGTACATCCACATTTCGCAAAGCAATTCCAAAAATACCAGAGATGAGCAGTTGTAAGGCCCCTTATGGCCCGTCAAAATCGTGTCTCTTTTCAGACTTTATCCTACCGCCAAACCCTGTGTTTCAGGCGACTGACCCTGCCGTAGTGCCGAAACAAGGCGCTAAGCAGCGGGGCAGGGATCCCGGCGCCGGCCGCCCCGCCGGGGCACCGCGGGGGCCACCTCTCCATCTCCTGCCCGCCGCTTCTCGGAAAGGCGAAGCTGTCCCGAGCGGGGTCACCCCACCGCAATCCTTCTCATCAGCAGCTCACACATTAGAGCCGAGCCAAAACCAGGGAAAAGAAAGCCCTACGCATCCCAAGGCGCGGAGGGTGCCGGGGGCAGCGCCGCTCTCACCGGAGCCGGAGAGAGGGGCAGCCCGCCGGCACACAGCCCGCGGGTTTCGGGGAGCCCCGTGCCGCCGGGAAACGCCGGCAGCCGCGGGCGGAGCCCACCGCCGCCGTGCGCGGAGCCGCTCACCTGCGGTGTCCCAGATGGAGATGTTGTACGGCCCCCACTGCTTCAGGTAGAAGGCGCCGCCGACGGTGCTGACGGTCTCCTGGAAGCGCCGCTCCATGTAGCGGTGCAGCAGGGAGGTCTTGCCCACGTTCATGTCCCCCAGCAGCACCACCTTCCCGTCCGGCTTCTTCATCGCGGCTGGGCTCGGTTCCCTGCCGGCGGCCGCTCCCGCCCCCTTCCCCGGCCCGGCCCGGCCCGCTCCGCCCGGCGGGGCCCCGGAAGCGGCGGGACGAGGGNCCGGAGCGCCGCGGACCCTCCGGGCCTGCCGTGCCCCAGGGGAGCCGGGTGAGGTGTCCCGGGTGTCCCGGGCGCCCCGGGGCAGGGTGGCCGCTGAGCCGCTGCCGGGAAGCCGCTTCCCGCGGGGGTGTCGGGGCCGAGCTCGGCCGCGCTGAGCCCTCGGGGGATGCAGCTGCGCCCCGGGATGCTCGCGTCCTTCCAGCTGGAGACGGCACAGACACCATCTCCGCAGCCCTCCTGGAGCCCGAAAGCGGGAGAGCCCGCTCATCCCGCTCCCCTCCCGGGGTGTACATGGAGGGGCAGGAAGTTCCTCCGAAATTATGATCGCTCACAGAGCTGTGACAGCTGCCAGGCAAACACCTTTGCCCTGGTGAGAGAGAGGCATAAGGGATTATTTTCCAAGGGGCAGGTCAACCCAATTTCGCAGTCAATTGCCCAGCTGCTGTAATTCGGATTAATTTCATTACAGGTGATGGAATTGCAATCATTTAAACTACCCAGAGATCTAGCCTATAATTTTTGCATCAGTCCTCTTTATGCCAAACAAATCTGGGAAAAAATATTAATAAAATATAAACATGCTCCAAATTTGGGGCAAATAAAGGGGCAAATGTGTAGAAGAACTGGGGGGAAACAACTGCTACAGTGTTCTTAAAAGAACTTACCAGTTACTAATTCTCTCTCCCTCCCCACAGGAAAGTGCTCAGATAGAAGCACTTTTCTTAATAAGTGAACACACATCCTCATTCCTGTATGTCTTATGTTGAAACTGCTAGAATTTCTTTAGCCAGTTTAGGCTTCATATTTATGAGATGCTTTGATTTTTGCCTACCTGCTAAAAAGGATTAGCTATGTGCCTGTGGGGTTTTTAAGCCATGCCTACTTACTTTTGCTTATTCTGCTTTTACTGACTAGATTTGTGGTTTTGCAGCTGTACCAGTGATATGTAATTTCAGTTTAGAATCAGATACGCTCCAGATATTAAAGTACTGGTGATACCCAAAGAGAGGGGATATTAAATGGTTAGGTAAAAAAGTCTTACAAGTGACTTTCTAATGTTAATATGAGATGTGATTCAGGGCTGTGTGCAATACTATGTGAGGGATGGGGTTATTGCACTTGGATAATTGTATGGCACTATTTTTCTGTGGCATGTGCAGACTTTGTCTCAGATTCCAATTTTCTGCCTGGATTCCCATCTTGCTCCCAGAGTTGGGAAAAATATACTCATTGAATCAAAGTGCTTCTCTGACATACTGCAAAGCAAGTAGGTTTCTTCTGGGTGCTTGGTATGAAAGTGTAAGAAGAACAAAAATTTTCTTTGTGTGGATACTGCTTGCAAATTCCCATATGCAATATGTTACACCCTTCTGAAGTGGCAGATGCCATTTCAGAGAGAGAAAAGAAGAATTTTGTATCAAAGAGTTTAGACCATAAGGATCTGCACCTGTAAAAAAATCCTGAGTTTATATACTCTCACCTTATGAATTGTTTTACTGTCCACAGAATAACAAAACGCCTAAAAGCTGAAACACAGTTATTGATTTACAGCAGTGCTTCTGCTACTAAATTCTAGCAGTTAAAGTACTTAAAACAATTATTTCTGAATTTTACCAGAATTCTGCTATATTTGAATTATTTTAAAGTACTAGTGAAATGTAGGTCTTTCTGGTATTCAAAACAAGTATCAGTGGTTTCTAAAAGTAAGCAGAGAAGTTAGGACAGAAAACACTCTCAATAATAGGGTGAAAATGCAACTGGGATTTTAGGCTTTGTTAATAACATGCTCTATAAAAAGAGAAGCCTGCTGCCTTCACAGATGTTTTCTACAGTTTCTTGAAACACATACCTACATTGCCACATATTTCCATGGGTGTATTTCCAGCTATCAGCAGTCAGACAGACAGGGAACTCTCCTGAAAGTATCACCAGCCAAATGTCACTGATGGCAATGTACTACTTTTGTATGTTGAACATAGACTAGCTCAAGGAAGCACCAAATTCAACTGGTCCAGTACTGGTTTGGACCTGGTGCCACAACTAACAGCTCTCACTCAGCCAGGGATGTGCATTGTCCCACTAGCATCCATCTCCCATCCACTGCTTACTTTAAGGGTCATCTCTGATTCACAGCAATCTTTCCCTAATAATCAGGTGCAACAGGATGGGAGGGTACTGCGTGTTATTTCAGATTCTTGGAAGAATTTAGGACAACGGTGATCTGAACAGGTTCAAAGCATGTAGAAGGGCTCCTGAGGTAAGCCCTGAAAGACTCGAGTTTGTGAAGTCCTCAGCAGTCTGAGCTCCCACTGACCTGAGGAAAACATGCTCAATAGGCAGAGCACAGTGTGTTTTGTTATTACTGCCGACGTCTCCTTGGATGAATGCACTCCCAACTACAGCATACAATTTAAGTCACCTCTTGTTAAAGTCAAATGGCTCATGATAGTCTGTAATGCAATATAAATAATAACAGAGCATATGTGAAAATATTTGGGAAAACATTAAGAGCCTGTAATTTGCTCTTTAGCACTCAGATGTATTGGCCTGTTGCAAGATAATTTCCCCAAATCACTGAGTCGTCTGTAGCAAGAGGTCTCCACAGTAGTAAGTATGGGCATGAAGAAGGTCAAATTGCTTGATAGGAAGGAATATGGAATACTTTACTCTCTAGGTAGTGCATGTATGTGGACTACATACATTGTCTGGTGTTTGTTTTTCATTTTAGAGCATTTGAACACACCTTTAATTACAATAAGGTTGTTCATTAGCCTTCCTGACAGCATGACAACATGCTCACAATGGTTGGTCTCCAGAGGTTCTGAAATTCAGACACTTGGATTAGGGTACAGAGGGGGATAACACATTAAAGTTTCTTACCCACTTGTGTGCTAGAGTAAGACACTCCCAAGAGTAAGAATGTTAGCCTTGTACACAAGCCAAAAACCTGAGCCAATAATGACTATACTGATGTCAGGGTAACTCAACCTTTTTAGTCTCCCACAGTATGAAAGCTGCTTAATATTGCAGGAGAAAATTAGAGCCTGTTTATTTGTTTTCTTGCCAGCCTTGCCTAGGTATATATATACACATTGTCCTGCCTATGTTCCTCATTTGGTCTTCAGGCTAACAATATTTTCTAAGTTCACATGAGGCAAAATGTTTGTCACAGAACAGGATTGTTTTTTGCTGAGCTGATCTTATTTTGGAGACAAATTGAGCAAGTGGTTGAAAGGATATGTCACATCAGCTACTAACTGCTGCCCCCAACGTGTCACAGGTGTGCTGTGGACTCGGTGTTCAGCACCTCAACCTGCCTCCTTTTTGTCCTCTGGCAGTCTCTCCGTGTTTTGGGATGTTGAATCTCCATGACCAGATGTGTGCTTTCTGGAGGTACCACAGGTGACCTCAATGGGACTGTTTGTAGTGATAAAGGCAGTACAAACTCATCCTACTTTTAAAACATGGAAGAATCCATAGCTGAGAGCCATGTATCTCAGTTACCTACTGAATCTTAGACAAGGCTTTACGAACCAAAGAGAAGGACAACAAGGGAGGCTTGTTCCTTGTCCTTCATACGTGCTGGCACACCAGTGCTTTGTTGCACCTCTTCATGAAGCATGAGGTCACTGCAGAAGCTACGAACAGGTGCCATTTGGTCAACCACAGCAATTTCTGGTTTTGTTTCTGCTTATTGCCTTCCTTTATGACTTCTTTCTTCTAAATGAGCAAATGAGTATGCATGCTCATTAAACAGAAATATTTGCCCTCATCATCTTCCAGACAGCTGTAACTAGAGCTCACTCTCAAGGTGCTTTCTTTCAGGCTACAAAGCCTGAAATATGTAGACAGAGCAGTGGCAATGTGATGAGTAGCTGTGTAGCCTGAAAAAGATATTTTTCATGTTGCCACTGCTCTGCCTACATATTCATTCTAACGTATACTAGGTTCTTCCTCTTCACCCCATAGATTAGTCCATGACCTGGATGCCCTAATCAAGGGAAATGTCTGTACTGCATATCAAAAGTTAGTCTGCTTTCTCTAGGATTGCAGTTCCACACCTTTCTCCCCCTCCTTTTCCTGTTATTTTTCTTAGGCTGGCACTGGCTTCTGCTTGACCATTCCCTATGACAATTGAGCTTGATGAGCTGATGAAAAACTAGCTCAGCAGTGACAGTGACTAATTTTCTGTTGGTTTTGTGATCGGCACAGAGGAGGCTGATGAGGCAGCCCATGGTTGGAGCCACAGAGCTTTAGTCCCCTGGGTCTTCAGTTGTGCAGTGCTGGCTGCTCACAGACCTTTACTTTCCCTTGGTAAGTGTCCCTGCACTACCTCCTCTTCAAACCTTGCAGGTTTTGGAGCACCTCAGTTGTAGGACTGTTTTCTTTCACCAGGATTGAAAAAGTGTTTCACTGTATGACCTCTGCCGGGCCGGTGTCTGAATCACAGCACACAACAACAAGATGGTAAACCAAGCAGCTTAAGACATCAGAGAAAAGCCTGACCTGGATGATTAGATTTTGCCTGTGTTAGAGGCAGCAGGTGAACAGCAGGTCTTAGATGGAACCATGAAGCAACCTGAGCTATAGATACAGCCACTGAGTGAGCAAAAGTAAACTCTTCCCTGATGCACAGGTACTAGAGATGCAGATGAAAATAGGAGCTCAGGAGAAATTCCCCACCCAGGTGGATGCACAAAATGTGAGTTTTGCATAGATTGCTTTTTTTTTTTAACAGCAGCATTTTAAGGACTAATCAGGCTTCATCAGCACACAAGAATCCAAGGCTGTCCTACTATCATGTTCCTGAAGTTTAACAGGGCACTGTGTGTGGATGGGTACAGAGGTACACATATGCTTACAACAAATTACAGAATTATGGCCTATAAAAAAATGCATCAGGTTTTCACTCTTCCTGGCATCATGAAGGAGATGGAGTAAGTTAGCTGGTAGTAAGACAGAATTTGCTTTAGTTCTTATAAACTCATTAAGATTCTTGTCCATGATAAGCAGACCCATGTATCCAGGAGACATCCTATGGACTGCAGCAGCCCACAATGGGAATGTGAGTGCAGATTTGGCAGAGTCAGAAGGCATGATCCTACTGATTAATAATGACTTAGGAGTCAAAACAAATGCAACTTGTGACCTTTCGAGGTGAAGTTATTTTCACAACACATTTGTGACAGTTGAAAGAATTTAATTTTTATTTGCAAGTTCAATACAGTCATCATACGAATTGTTTAAAAAGAGACGTATACAGAAGAACAGACTTGTGTTTGTAGTTGAACCCACCTCGTCACTAATGACCTGCATGTAATATCCAGTATCTTTTGCATATTATACCTTAACTTTAAGTCCTTTCTCTAGGCTGTAGCCATAGCTATTCCCTATGAATAAATTCATGTGGTGCCAAGCATGCCATCATTGTTTCTGGTCATGAAGAAAAGGCCATTGAAGGGTGTCACAGACAAATTTGCCTCAGGGCAAAATCACATTTTCCTGGTTCCAGATAGGACGGGGTTAATTTTCGCTGTAGCCAGGAGAGATCGTGGTTAGGGCCTGGAGATTATTCTATAGCACTTCACATGGTTTTCTGGGGACAGGGGAAGGGGTCCCTCCCTTGGGCCGTGTGGTGGGGTGTTGTCAGGGGCTTCTCTGTGGTGAGCACTCGCATGTGGATTGCTCGCCTCTTGGACACTTTGTTATTAATATTGTTGCTGTTACTGTTCAGGTTTTTATTTCATTGCTGTTTTCAGTAATTGTTCTTATCTGAACCCATGATTTTTGCCTTTAGAGCCTCCAATTCTCCTCCCCATCTCCCTTCAGGGGAAGGGAAGGGGTACTGGGGAGTGAGCACGTGGTATGTGGTTTGGAGTGTTTCATTGGGGACACTAA
This sequence comes from Daphoenositta chrysoptera, assembly GCA_013397915.1. Lineage (NCBI taxonomy): Eukaryota > Metazoa > Chordata > Aves > Passeriformes > Daphoenositta > Daphoenositta chrysoptera. Next base: position 1,809,916 of record VZRO01002270.1, read on the forward strand.
ATTGGGGAACCATTCCTAAACTACAACACACATTCAGTCAGGAGTTAACGCTTTTTCCTGCCTCTAGCCCTGTTACTACACTTTCATTTCACCTCTTGGCTGGACAGGCCATTGCAATCTCCTTTTCTCCTTCCTCTTTGAACTCCTCCCCACCCATACTGGCTGTTGTAGAGAGAAGTGGGATTTCTCCTCCTGGTGCATGTTAAAGGTCAAAAAAAATTGATTGAATTTGCCAGGAAAAAAACAGCCATCCTCGTTTTATCCCCTTACAGAAAGACAACACTGTGACCTTCAAAGTGTAAATTGATCACTATGGAATGAAATTTATCACAATGATTTCTCCTAAAAATATTGCACCCCTTTGTGGGCTCTTGTTTCATCTGCCCACATCTGGCCCTTGGATGAGAGATGCCCCAGCTATTTATGGATAATAGAACCTATTTAGAAAGGAAATATTAATGCAATTAGAAGGATAAAGATAGTAATGATTTACTTACATGTGTGAAGATTTGACTTCGAGATTAGAAGAAAAATGGATGATCAAAGTGTAATTTAGAATATACAAATATAGTTTATATTAGCATGTTTTTGGAGAGTAATACTGGAAGTTCTTGCCAAGTTTTTAGCCTTCGAATTAGAAACTCACTGCATAAAATGTTCCAGTCCTCTTCTAGTCCTGGTTTAGAACTAGAAAAAAAGGAAGGTATGATGATTTTCTTAGTTGCTTCTGTAAGAGAAAATCTTTCCTTCCTAGAATACGAAGGAGGACTCCGTGACTGCCTTCTAAATTTTATAGAGAGACAAAACCCCCCAGAATATTTCAGATTTTAGTTGCTAGCTAGTTAGTTGGACTTTCACTGTTTCAGACATTTTATCTAGGCATTAAAGCCTACTAAAAATATGCTGTTTTACTAAAATAGTTTCAAACACAGCATGCGAGCAACCTCATTACACTTGAAACATTGCCATACTGTAATATCCAGTAAAGAGTTTACATAAAGATGGTGCAGTCGGAATTTCCTACTTTTTCTGCATCTTTACCCACATATTTACGATTAAAATGAAGTGCACCACTCCCCAGCACATCACTTTACATCACAGTGTTTCTGAGAATTAATTTCTGTGTCATTCTTTTGAGAACATTTTCAATTTCACCATTCAAAAATTTGCTGTTGATTGCTCTCAGGAAACTGTTCTGTTTTGCTTCTACCCTTCCTTTTTTAATAACCAAGGTTTTAATCATTACTCACCTTGGATACTCCTCCACATATCTTACTGAGATCAGTGGAACTATTCATAGCCAAGGCATAAGTAAGTACGATGCAATTTGACCTTCAGTCATCTCAAAAAAATATTCTCCAATCTAATTATATAGAGAAAATCCTGCTGTAAATTCAAGAGCAAAAATACTTTTAAATTGCCTCTGAAAAACAGTGTCTAGTGCTTGCAGCTGAAACTTAAACTTCTTTTTCCCTGCTATAATAGTTATTCTCTATGTAGTTCTGTTATGTGAAAACTGATCCAAGTGATGTTTGCTGAAGCAGTATATTTTTTGGCACTTCTGAGTTGCTAGGAATTGCATGCTGTTGTTTTGACATCTTTCCAGACTGTAGATGCTGCTGTGTTTCTTGGGGCCCGGGAAGTCACCTAGAAACAAAATCTGTTGCTGAGGATTCCCTTTACAAAAGCAAGTTGCTGAAGTAATTGATTTAGTACCTCCTGGACTGGCTTCAGCTCTGAAAATATTTAAAAGTCTGCTTGCTTGCTTTTTTCCATTTGAAATGCCAGGTGGGAGGTAAATAGAATTGTGGATTGGGTTTCTTTGGCTATTAAGTTATCAGTATTAATTAGTATTGCCATGATGTTTCCATCTTCAGAGCATTGCAGAAAAGTAGCACCACATTCTGTGCTCATTTACATTTAAGCCAGCCCCACTAAAACATTGCTTGAATTGCTTATGGGAGCAAATCAGTTCTGTATTTGGCCTGATACATCACTGATTGGTTCCAGAGCTTTGATTATAAGGTATCCTAACCCTCCTTCATACCCAGGCCAAGAAACTCTTAATCAAGAGGGAAAACTTAGAACCCTAAAGGATGAAAGAAGAAGGAAAATACTCAAGGAAAAAGTTTTTATTATGAGATTTTTTTCAGTGAATTTGAATTATATGTATCCTTTTAAAACATTGAGAAAACAGCTTCTGTGAGATAGAGGAAATTGCAGAAATTATTAATGCTAGCTGCTATTTAAACTAAATCCCTTATTTAAACAGAAGTGGTGGGTGAAACTCATCCAGATATAATATGATATGATCTAATTTACTTCAAACACCTGCTTCTGTCAAAGCTGGTCTGTTTAAGGAGTAAAAATAACAGAGCAAAGAAAACTTTTAGTACATATTGGGGATGTTAACATAAGATATTTTTATTGGAGTAAGCTTGTTCCTATTTAAGTCAAATAAAGAAGCTTGTAATTCTCTAAAGCTCAGATGAGATTACTATAAAATAACATGGCAACACTGCTATTCATAAATCAGAAAAGGAGAAAGGTGACAATTAATTTAATATAGACAAATGACACTGAATGGAAAAAGTACTTGAAATTAGAAGGTGAAACAGAAGGAGGTTTGTCCAAAAGAGAAGAGAGAGGCTACAAAATATTTTTTAAAATCTTCAGTATAGAATATATGCATGGAAAACAAGAATGGAAAAGGGTAAAAGAAAAAGATACAGGGACACCCAGTCTGATTGTAAGACATCAGTGACTCTAGAAAAAAAACCTTTCCATTCTCTGTGAAATAGCAAGTATGGACTTAATCCCATGGCATATTCAGCTGGGTACTGAAGTATTTTCTTGGCTCGTAGGAATACTATTAACAGTTAAAAGCATACCTAAATGAAACCTATGCTAAAATTCTTCAGTAAAGAAGGATGGACTTGAATTTAAATTCTGTTACGAGTTTTTGATTAGGGTTATATATTAGCTAACTTCTGGACACGCTGATAATGGATACTAACAAAAAGGAATAATTGAGTACAGATGGAGAAATTGCAACAAACACTTGGTAGCTGTGTTCTTCAGAGCAAGTAGCAAAAAATCCACCCATTTCAGTGAGCTTCAGGTCACAGCCTGCGTTTTGATGCAGAAGGCACACAAGTTCACAATGTGCTTATACTCATTGCAAGTACATCTTGTGATCACGAAAAAGAAAAGATCTGTAACAAACCTTTACATGAAGGCACAAGAGCTGCAAGAACTTGAAACTGAAGGACTTTTTAAAATTGAAGAATTTAGGCAATTCAGGAAGTGGAAGCGGAGTTTGTTCTCCAGATAAAACATTTACCTCATTGTCTCTGTCCTCAAATTGCCAATACAAAGGATAAAAAACTAGCAGGAAATTACCAATAGTGAGAGAAGCCATTACAGTCTTGTGGTAGGAGGTTTAAAATGGAAGGAAGTAATTGTTTCTTCTCAGTGCATGATTACATTGCGGAGCTCCTTGCCTTGTCCAGGTCAAAAGTAAAAAAAAAAAAGAAAAAAAAATTAGACTAATGCAAATCAGAAACTCCCAAAGCTGCTAATTCTGAGCAGCATTTACTTGGAAAGAGCTCCTGTACTTGCTCTGTTTCTCACTTGAACCCTCATCACCTCTGTGAATGGAATGGTTTTATGAAGCAGCCCCCAAGCTCCTGAAGTTACATATAAACTGAAACTTGGGCCAGCTTGTCTTCAAGCATTAACCTAACAGCTGTGCCATTTCAGGAGATAAAAATGACAGCTCATTTGTCCCTTGGGTGGGACACTGAGAATCTGAGGCAGTCAGGGTAGGAGGTGACTGCAGAAAGGGGCTGCAAAGGTCTCCCAGAGTCTGGCCTGCCACATCCTTTAGTATAAACCTACTAGACCCACATGAAGGCTAACAACTGTTCAAGGGTTTATTTTTCAAGCTGTAGGTGCTCTCTTGCTTCTTGATTGCCAGCTGGAAGGATCATAAAACTTATATTGACATGATCCAAGCAGTTGAAAGGAAAAAAACCTAAGAAATGTGGATTTCAGAAGTAGTATAATCTATACTAGATTTGAGCAAAGAAATATAGAGACAGTAGTTAGAGATTTTAGAATGAAAAATTTTTTGCAAAATCTGCATAACTTGATCAAAACTTAGGTGACGGTAGATGTTTGGTCTTAAACTACCTGATTAACAGTGGTAAACTATGATTCTGGTCCTTGTAGCTTCCTCCTGTCTGGTCTTCTGTTTCTGAGAGACTTTTCTGATCAGCTCTTTTATTGTCTCCCTGGCAAGATAGGTGGCTGCTTGTGCCCCATTTGTTTCACGCTGGAAATAAAAACAAATCACAAGAGGCTACGGAAGTAAGTGGTTCATATTTTCACCCTGCTAAGATAAACATTAACTCTGAGCCCTCAAATGTTTTCAGGAGATCTGACCTAGAATTTATCAGGCACTTGAAATAAACTGTTAACTATTAACCAGTTGACGGAGGCTGGTTTGGTAACATTCTGAAATCAGTCATTGCTGAAGAATGAGATGATTCATGACCTTGACAAATCACATTGCTGATGGCAGAAAAAAACATAGCCTCTTCTGAGAGCAATGGATCAGTATCTACTCTTTGTGCATATTAATTGCATTAACATAACATGAGAACAAATGCAGAAGTAAAAGTTCACCAGGATCACTCAGGTACTAACAACCCGGCCTCTAGTTTTGACATCGTTTATCTATATTGGTGCAATTGTATTCTAGCCTTGTTTACAGTCCCCTTTTTGCAGAAAACATTGAGGCATTGAGGTGCTGGGGTGTCTCCAGAGAAGGGCAATGACGCTGGTGAAGGGTCTAGAGAGTAAGTCATATGAGGAACGGCTGAGGGAGCTGGGGGTGTTCAGACTGCAGAATAGGAGGCTCAGGGGAGACATTATCACTCTACAACTACCTGAAAGGAGGTTATAGCGAGGTGAAAGTCTCCAAAATACGTGACAGGATGAGGGACAATTATCTCAAGTTGCACCAGGAGAGGTTTAGATTGGATACTAAGAAAAATTTCTTCACCTCAAGTGTTGTCAGGCACTGGAACAGGCTGCCCAGGGAAGTGGTTGAGGCACCATCCCTGGAGGTATTTAAAAGACATGGTTTAGTGATGGACGTGGCAGTGCTGGGTTAACAGTTGAACTCAATGATCTTAGAGATCTTTTCTAAATAATTCTATGATTTGAACTGAACTATGGACACGTGGTGTACCTTGACCTAAAAGCAGCCTGTTGATTTCAGCCTGTGAGCCACACCTCCTCCTCAGTTCCCTGACTGAATGGTTTGGGCAAAGCTATACCGTCAATGAAAAGAGGTGTTTTTGAAGGCCTCCTGTAGGAGACCCTGTCAGTTCTAGGTGTCCCAAGGGTGAATGATTTCTCTGTAATAAACAATAAAGTTCATCTACTATTGCATTACCCCTTCAGTTAAATCTGGTTAACATTCTCTGAATTTCTTCTTTGTCTGTTCTGGGCACGGATAAAAGAAGCTGAAGCAGGGGGATATCCTTTAGAAGATAGATATCCTTTTGGAAGACACCCTTGAAGAAACGACAATTTAACTTGGTGCTTAGTCTACTACTACATTTTTAAGGAATTCTTACAGATCTGTGTTGTGCCTGGATATGAACTACTCCAATTACAATAGGATGTTCAGAATGTGACTGCATTAGAGGGCATGAGGGCATCTCTCTGTTGTCAAGTCTTAAAAATGCTTAAAATTTTGTGTCCCGATTTTCTAGCTGAAGCACCGTTCCTGACCTTTTGCTGTTTGTTTTTTCTATGTAAAAGAAAACTTGATGTTCAGGTAGGAGGGAGCAGGTGCAATCTCAGGCTGGTGCCTTTATCTGGACAAGTAGGAATATCAAGACTGCGGGCATGTATACAGTATATATGCTCCAACACTATTGGCACAGCCAGAAACTGCAGGGATTACTTCTGAAACAAGCTCTTGCAAAGAAAAATAAGTGATTGCCCTTTCTCTGAGCTGTATTTTCTCTCAAAGTCCCTCCTGTTAGGTGATATTAATGCTTACCTTACAAAGTTGTATAAAACGTACTGCATGTCATGCGAATGCTGGGGATATGCCCGGTGCGGGGGAAGTTTGGAAAACTGGGAGCACTGTACGATAATGGGTGCAGTGCACGGAGCGGGGGCAGCGGGGAGATGGGAGATGCCGGGTTCCTGTCCGGGCCGCCGCGGGCCCCGGGGCGGGCAGGAGGCGGCACGGACCGAGCCCCCGCGCTGCCCCGGGTTCCGCTCCTCACAGCCCTCCAACCCCAATCGTTGCCAGAGGTGCGGCGGGGGGCGGCCCGGCTGCCCGCGCTTCTCTCCTCTTCCTCCTCACAGCGTCATTTCTCGACACGGTACCAGGTCCCAAATATGAAATGGCTTCTGGGCAATTCAGGCTACACGTGAGTCTTGTTGAGGGATGGAGCACGTTGGTCTTGCTGTCCCCCGAGAGCTGTCTGCTGTGCCTGAGAGTCCGTGTGCTCGGGCCCTTGAGCGAACAGCACTGTGAGTGAGGAGCAGTGAGACGGACCCTCCCAGCTGCTGATGGCCAGGTTCAGGTCTGAAAACCAGGTGACTGCTAGCTGAAGTCATGCAGCTAAGGGACATGTGAGTGCCATGACCCAAGGAGGAAGGGGGACATCACTATAGGCTCAGATCAAAGCATACACTTCGCATCGAAATTAGGTGGCCATAGAAACCATATCTAATGGAAAACTTATTTATAGTGCTTTAAGTTGCCACCCCATTACATTTAAGTAGTCTGTTGCAATGCTACAGGTAGCAGTACCTTCAGCAGAGCTCCCATTGCTGCATGGAGGCTGCCAGCCCCTCACGGACCTGCTGAGCCTCTGTGGGGCTTTGCAGAAGCGCCAGCCCCACTTCGTGGGGAAGGGACAAGTTCTGATAAATACTGACACATCCTTGTCATTAATATTGCTGTTTCCCAGCAGTTAATAAATGAATTACTGCAAAGAGTTAGGTGAAGTCCCTTTGCTCTGAAGGCCCAGGAGATTGTCTGTTTTTAAGTATTTCCTCACTACTCTTTGCTCTCCAACTGCTTAGCCTGAAAGCTCAAATACGTAACCGTCGTGTAAGTGCAATAAGAAAGATTTTATTCAGTGGTGGATTCACAAGCTTACGTTCTAGCTAAGAAGAAGCTAGCAAATAAAGGCACTGACGACGAGACTCAGCATCTGCCTTTTCAGCAGCCTTGCTCCTGCAGAGGGAGACCTAGAGCTGCCCAGAGTCTGTGTCCAGGGCTGCCACAGCTGCAGCTGCTCAGGGAGTTTCAATGAGGGGAGAGGTGTCACTGGCTGGTGGGGCCCTGGTGCAGTTCAGTGCTGGTCTCGGCAGTGTTGAGATGTGGATTGTGTGAGCAGGGGCTGCTCACACCCCTGGTGTGCCAGTGGAGCACTACTAACTCTCAATTCCCCTCTCTCTAATTAAGCAAGCGGCAGCACCTTGAAACTGCATGGTATTGTGGCAAGTAAGGACCAGCATTTATCCTGTTTGGATACAGCTCTGCTACCACCAGTCTGAATATGAATGATTCTACCCACAAATTAAACTGAAAGCTTATCACAGCAAGAAATACTTGACAGAGATGATTCAAACAGCAGAGATTACCTAGGTTGTCCACCCTCTGGAAAAGCTCTGCTGATAAGATCTGTGAAGGTACTGTGGTGGAGATGGAGAGTCTCTTCCCCTAAACAGCCACAGCATGAGTCCAAAAATAATTTGTATTGCAGTCATACAGTACTGAGATGCTGATATTCTTGGGATATTGCTGTTCATGTTCTCTGTCACCGTTGAAGTAATCAGGAATATCCTGAGCCTAGAAAAGAAACGGTTTAGGGGCCACCACTGAAATTAAAGAGACAAAAAATGGTATACTATTTTTAGGCCATTCATAAAATGGTAGATTTATGCCTTCTTTTGTAGAATAATCTGGTTCCACTAATCAGAAAAGTACTATTAAGTCAGCAATACAAATGAGCTGCCTGGTAGAAATTCCTTCCCGTGTTTTCTGAACCAGAAGAAGCATTGGCAGAGGGCAAGAGTCAGCTGATGGTAAGGAATTAGTCAAAAACCCAACAGCCATGCAGTGTGTGCAAGCGTCCGGAGCCCGTGGCCATGGCCCCGCGGTTGTCATGGCAGCCCAGAGGCTGCTGCTGCCTGGGGATTCACCAACCACTGTGAGACCCCTCTTCATGCTCTGGGAATGCATGCCGCGGGAAAAGTGCCGAGTGCAAGATCTCTTAGCTTTCAAGCCAGATGCAAACAGCCAGCTCCATGTTTAACGTGCTGAAATAAGAGGGGTTTCCTTCTTCAGACACTTTTTTCTTCCTGCTTTTACAGTAAATACTCTGTCATGGAGTACTCTTCCCAATGATGCTTTATGTAAGGAAGCAATAGAAATGTTATTGTATTCAGAAAATGTTCACATGTGCAGTCAGATGCTGTTAAGATCATACTCACTTTCTGGAAAAACTTATTTGATGTCTGTTTCTGATGAGCATAGAGACTGACAGCATTCCCTAAAGACATGGAAACAAGTAACTCCTTTAAAGTGCATATCATATTCCCTGCTTCCACTCTCATAGTCATGCTGGCTCAGCACATCTCTCTGCTCCCTCCTATGCATGCATATACCTTGCTTAAGCCTGTTTTGAACAAAACCTGTGTCAGGTGTCCTGTTGTTTCCTGCTGGATAATTTTCAGGTTGTGTGTTATCACCTGTGCTGTGGGTGCTGCTGTGTGTATTTTTTCTTCCTGTACTTACACATATGTATAAACTCTGCTGTTCCTCACCAGGACCAGGTGACAGTCTTGGTGCAGTGGCTCTGTGTGCAGGCTGCCAGAATTGCCCATCCTGGGACTGTCTGAAAAACGGACATGGACCTCTGTCAGTCCTTCTTCTCCAGTCTGCCCTTTTCCCCTGGCACTGGTAAACCCCAGGAGGGCAGCATGGCTACTGCAGAGCACAGCTCTGCTAGCTCTGCACACCTAATGCCAACAAAGAGCCCCTTTGTGTGGAGGAAGTTCTCTGCTGGCCGTCTCCAAGATGTGCTGAGTTATCTTTTCTGGTGCCTGAGCTGTGCACAGTGGCCAGAGCAGAATGAAAACCCTGGAGGCTCCAGAGCAGTGTCCTGGTGGATGGGTACTGCCTTGGCCACAACAATCACAGAGGCCTTCACCTTGCAGGAGTGGAAACATCTGATGGTGTTTCTATGGCTTTGAGAAGTAGGATTCACCCCTACACTCAGAGCACAGCCTGCGGGAACCAGCGGGTGTACTGGATTAGGCTGTCAGGGGTGAGGGTTGTCAAATCAGCTTCCAATTACTTTGTCAGCCATCAAACAACATTTTTCACCTCTATATCCCCTGCTTCCCAAACAATGATTTCTATTTCCACACAATGTTGGTATATCTATAATAAGAAAATGTCCATTCATTGTTTCCTCACATATCTCAGAAACTACCTTCTGACTAGATGAAGCACTCTGGTAGCATGAAAAAATACAGTCACTCATGTTAAGAAAATATACAAACCCCTCTAATTTAGTTGTGGTCTATCTAAATATCCTACTGTCTTAACCTAAGTCTGGGTAGATGCCTTGAATTGCAAAGGTTGCAGTAAAGAAGGAGCAGCTGGGGGTCAAAAACAAGCTAAGAATTTCCTGTGATGCAAACTGTGATGCTGAGAGTTTTAGGTGATTTTAGGTTTTCTCCTCCATTTTTAAATAAGCCTAATGTAAAAATGTGGATTCTTCGTGATATTTCAGTGATTGCTCACAGTGGGTAAAAAGCTCTCCATAGCTGCTACAGAGCTCTGTGGAGCAGCTTCTGCCAGGGCACAGGAGCAGCACTGACACAGCCAGTCAGAAACACTTTTGCAAGGGGCAAACAGCCTTGTTTTCAATTTATCAGTGATGCCCTTATGTCAGTGGGATGGTTAAAAAGAAAAGCTGCTTTTACTTCTGCTGCCTTGAAATGCAGATCACAGTCAAAACCAGAAAATGACAGAGAAAGCAGATTCTTAGTCAGGCACAGTGGAGTGTTGCAATCCGTTAGAAAAAAGCAGCCGAGCGAAAAGCCAAGGAGTTGCTGTACTTTCAAGGAGTCAGTGCCTAACAACACTTGCAGTATTGTAAATGTTGATACAACCCAAATTGTTCCAATGCAACAGCTCTTGTACGTCAATGGAGATTATTAGACAAGTCTTCTGAAGTTAAATAACTTTTCCATGGAGCATTTTGAAGTCTGTAGACTTATATCTATATAAGCACAAAAGCAATACTGAAGAAATTAAATTTTGCATGAGTTTTTCTGTTAAAAAAAAAAAATCTACTTTTGTCCATATTGAAAAGGGATGACTGAACTTTTTCTGCCTGGAGGCAGGCTGTCTTTTATCAGTGGTATAAATATTGCCACAAAACTATTCCATTAGTTTCAATTTTATTTACCAATTAAATCCACACACTCCAGTCACAAAAATACAGAATATTGGGAGTAACAGGTTTTACTTGGATACCTAAAACTAGATTACTACATCAAATGGTCTTGGTAGGGCCAATAAGATATTTTTTCCTTCAATTACTAACTGTAGATACGATATTAAAACGCATCCCATAAGGCCAAGCCTGTAGCTGTCGGGGTGGTGTTCTGTAAGACTCTGGCTGATTACTCATTTCTAGGTTTGCTCTCTTCCTAGTCCAATACTATGATCACTAAAAAGCCAAAATTATGAGCTTCAAAGTTATTTCCTTTAAAACCATAGAACAAAAATTCAGGGAAAGAAAAAATGCATTTGTGTGCGTTTTCTCTAACACAAGGGAGTTCTCATCCAGGGTAGATACTGCCTTTTTATATAAGAGGGGATATAAAATTAAAAATTACCCCGTGTAAATGTACATACATTAATCAAACCCCGTGCAACCTGAGCCGTGGAAAGAGTAAGAGGAGCAGGGTAAAACACATTGTATTTCATACTGATCAAAATAAATTGATCCATGTCTGTTCAGCCAAATCGTACATGCCAGTTTCTGAAGGCAAAATGAAGTAATGATACTGTAATGAACATTTTAATTTATTTTTCATTTTTCTTATAATCTCCAGTCTTTGGAATGGTTTATTAAATCCCCCAAAGCTACATATATAATGAACTTTTGATAGTTGAGGTTACGGACTCGTTCATGCGATGGAGCCAGGGTTCCAGAATGTCTCTATTAATTTTCGCAGGAGCAGCACTCTGCAGTCTTTCCTGCTCTGCTGAACACTCCTAATTTTGATTCATTCGGTTGGCATTTTAACCTGAAGGTATTTTAAAAAAAGGGATGTTGCAAAGTTTTCAATATCTCATTGGGAATATGCCATTCTGGCCAAAACTTTAGGAGTGACTTTATTTGTATTTCTTCACTATTCCATCCGTTGGTTTATGCCTACAATAAAGAGAATAACAAAGCTCTAATTTTCAACAGTTTATTTGACAATCTAAGAGGCATGCATACAGGCTAATGACCATGATATTTCACAAATTTTACTTGCATGCACTTCGCAGGCTTTAATGTATGTGTCAGTGATGCTGACTGTAGTTCTGGAGCAGATTACTTGGTTAGCCACTTCTCCCTCAGCTACAGAAACAATTCTTGTCCAGAAAGCCTCCGTGGGCTGAAGGACAAAAAGGGCTGAAGGACAAAAGTGTGCAAAAAAACCAGATAAGATCAAGACCATGTCTTCAGCAGGACTCAAATGAGGTTAAGAAAGTATCAGACTGAGTTACACCCATTTCTCTCATTCTTGTAAACAAGGAAATGCTTCTACCAGAAGCTGGTTCCCACTGAGACCTTCTCCACTCAATACCAGTAGCCACTTGGGACGCAAAGGGCAGGTAAATGAAACTGACTCCACAGATTGTGGTAACATTGCCAGTGACAGACCCTGTGGCTCCTGTTGTGTGACACCTTTGTGGTGCCACAAAGCACAGAAGGCATCAAAAAAACAACCTTGGGTAATTTCCACAGGGCAGGAGTTCCTCTACTCACCCCACTCCTCAAAAAATGTGATCCTGCATAGCCCGTTTCCCTGGTCAAACATGCTGCTTCTTCATTCATTCTAGGAATGTGTTCTGGAAAACCCAAAGCATTTCTTCCACACTACCTCAGCTTTCCAAGGAATGAAGAAGAGATTCTTTTTCCTAGCTCACTCAGTTGCATCCAGATGCTTCCTAGAAAGTGTAAAAAGAAGCTTCTGTGTCCCCAGCCAACCTCCGAGGACACCTGGTCAGTGCAACTGTTTGGGCATTAGGGTTTCTATTTTGCACGCCTCTGGCCAAATGTTCAAGACAACATATTCGTGATGGCACGCTCACAGTTCTTTGCCAGGCTCTAATATGTCGAGGGGTATAAAGCATGAGCAACTGCAACCAGCTGCACTCCCACCCTACTCCATGGACACCAAGAAATGCAGAACCTGAAACCTAGCAAACAGATGTATTCCAGGGATTTGTGTGAAGAAATGGAATCCTTCTTCACTCCATGAGATATTTGCATAAAATAATACTGCAGGAAGGTTTTGCAGCATAGATGAATAAAATGAAGTTTGATGAAAGTAAGTGCTAGACTCTGAATATATTTTTAGATCTGTAACAGTTTGCTAATTAATTATACACACTTTTTATAATAATTGGCAAATTCTGCTTTTAACTTTGATGATAGTACACAAGCAAATTTTAGGTGTAATGGTCACTTGAACAATTCAAATTTAACCTCATTTCAATTTAATTTTATTATCCTTTGCTTCCTTTCTCTTGCAAGTTTTGATTAATGATAGAACAGCTCCTGCAACCCTGTGGCTTTCAAGTTTCTTTTACTGCCTGTTGTGTGAAAGTTCAGCCAGTAGATTATTTGCCTCCTTTTCTTTCTCCCTTTATTAATTTGCTATGAAAAAACCAAAAGGGGGCACAAAATTAGTCAGAATTTATCTTCATGAAAGCTGCTCTTAAATTGTAAGCCCCTTGGTATTTTGTCATTCTCAATGAGTTTGTTAATTACTATTCTGGTTGGTACTTGGTTGGTATTTCTTTGGAATTTCTCTAGCATGAGTTCAGTGTTAGCAATATTTCTGTTCTTCAGGGTCCTGGAAAAATAAAGTATCTGTAACTTAACTGGTACTCCTAGGGCTAGAGTTAGAGTCAGGGTTAGGGTTTCATCTCAGTGTGGCACAATAAATGTGAGATGAACACTTGTAGATATTAGTAAGTCAGCTGTTCCACTTTTCATCGCTTCTGGAGGAGAGCCATCCAGTCCAGATGGTCACTGTAAACGTCTGTCATCCCAGGTCCTTCTGTCTCTTATTCTTATCATAGTTGTGATAGAGCCATCAGAGTTGTCTTCTACTTCTGTCATCTGTGAGGAGGGATTGTATGGCCAGGTTCCATGAACACTGAAATATTGCCACCAATCCACAGTCATCCACAGCAGTCAGAGCTAGTACCCCATGCTCTCTTTAAGTGTAATGGAAGGAAACAGAGGAGTTGTCTCTCATACTTGCCTAACTTCTCACAGGTATTCATCTTAGGATGACATGTATCAGCTTTGATTGTACATTTCCCTGTTCATTGCTTATGCAAAGAGTCTATAATGTAATCCAAGGCTAAATACCTTCAAACATCTAAATTAAAGCAAATGGGTTCTACCCTTACCTTTCAAACTTCATAGAGAATGCATGTCAAGAGGATTAGGATATCTTCACATGCAAATAGACTCCAGCCTTGTCACAATCAGTGGCATAAGCTCAAATCTGATTCCGTCTACAATAAAAAATGGAAATTGGTGTGCCCCTATTTCCTCACATCTGTGTAGAAGGGACCTGACAAAGTCACGACAGGCACAAAAAAAGATTCAAATCCATCCACACACACCCAGGAGAATACCAGTGTAATCATGCACATACTTTGGGTGTTCCTTCAGAGTTCATTGTAGCTAAAAAGTAGATGAAGTGGGTTTGCTTTCCTGACCTGTGGACTGAAGTAGACCAGCTAAAAGAAGAAATTTTGTTCTCCCTGTCAAAGGGAAGGAGCAGGCACCTATTGAAATATGCCTATTGCCTAAATCCTCTCATATCTTGACAAAGTAGGCAAAAAGCATTATTTCTATAGCAATGACACCTACAGTTTCTGGGCAAGACCCAAAGCCCTGGCTGTGCTGGACACTGGATAACAGCTAGTGCCTATCCCAGTAAGCTCCCCTCACCCTCACTCAAGGGAGGTAACTTCAACCCAGACATGTGGAGGCATTCATGAAGCACCATCTGCAGCCAGTAACAATGACCAACACACTCAAGTGATGTGGCAGCAAACACAGCTAAAGGAATTTTGGGTGAGGTCATGCTGTTGATGATATATACACCCAGCTGCTTGGGAATGCATGTCCCAGGAGAACTTACATTCCCAGCTTTGGGTCTGCAAGCCCTGAGTATATCAACACCTCCCCACCCCACCTTGAAAATCAGTTTGCACTTGAGATTATACAGGTGTGTATGGAGATTATACAGGTGTGTATGCCTGTGCAGGTCCTGCCCTGAGAAAGTGCCTTAGGTGAAGTGGAAAGAGGCAATGAAATGCATCCTCTTACTTTCATGTTGATGGTAAATAAAGTGCCCATCTCCCCATTTACTCTTTTAACATAAAGGATGATTTTAGCAAACGGTATGGACACATTCACAGTGGAATGGAATGACATGCATGTGTTGTGTGTTGGATAAAAAGCATTTGCAGAATTAGAAAGCCATCCCCTACATATGTACATATTCAGTATTTGCAACCCACCTTGTGATACTCTGCTGAAAGCTGCCAGCAGCATGGGAAGCATTCTGAGTGCAGGTCACAGCCCCAGAAAGATTTCTCCTTGCCGGAGGCTTACCCAGCTACGTTCAGGGACCCAGAAGCTCTTCAAATTTCTTTGTTGCAATGGATTAATTCCAACACTGATGTTTTAATTAATCTCTCAGCCACTCCTCCTAGTCACAAGCTTTACCTCTTTCTTCATCAGAGAAATGAGACCTCACAGTTCAGGTGCTGCAGAACCAGAGGCTCTTCATCCCTATGTGGGTTCTTTAGCATCCCCTTGCCCATAGCTCTAAGCTTGTGAGCATTTGGGTATGTCATTTTCTTACTTCTGCCACTTACTCCTGTGGCAAGGGAGATCACACAGACTTGCAGGCACTCCAAAACTCATTTATTTTTGTTTTAAATAAAGGCAATATTGGAAGAACTGTGCAAAAGCTAAAAAACAAGTGTCATCCTTCCAACTCAATCTTTTATTTTCAGATGGTGTGGCACACATTCAAGGATGGATAAAGAAGGGATGAGGAGATGCTCTGTGATGAATAAAGGCATCAAATCAGTTCACAAACACAAAAACTGGATCATTTTCAAAAAAGTCAGGTGCACAGTGAGTGGAAGCTGTTCCAAGTCTCATGCTCATACAGCAGCCAACAGATGTTGTACATCCATGTCTGAGCAGCCAGCTGTCCTCTCATCAGTATTAAGTGTTCAGCTGACATTAAAGGGACAGACAGAATTAAATCTGAGAGCTCAGAAACACAAACAGCTTTTCTGAAGCTTTCTATGTCTACAAATTATTGTGCATGCTTCTTTTTTTTTCTCAAACAAAGGTATTAATGAACATTTTAAGAATGAGAAGAATCATGAGAAGAGCAGCCATGGACACCTAAACAGCTCAATAATAATATATAAATATTCTCCAGAAATAAATGCAGGAAATATATGAAAACAACCCCATAAAATTTCAGAAGATTAGTATAAAAAATACAGGAAAGAGACAGAAATGGCTGCTAAAGACCTTTGAATACAGTCCTACTAATGTCTTCCCCATCCTGGGTTTTGTGACCTGTTTTGTAAAGAAGTTACAGATTCGCAGACTGTGTCTGACAGCTCAAAAAATGACACCACTCTTACATAATAAAGGGAGAGAGATTATTTGGCATAATATATGCCATAGATCAAACAACATCTACTATCTCAGTAGATATTCACTCTGACTCCACCCTGACGGGTGGAAAAGCCAGATGTTTGTGCTCCTTTTCCTTCCCTGGATGTCTTTTCCAGCCAAGGAAGGCCTAGATACCTGAGAAAGGAGTGGGCAGTGATGTCTTCTGACAGGTCCCCTGATGTGGGTAATCAGTGACTATTAATACAGGATACTCCTTCTAGTGCACCTGAACCATGGTTTTGATATTAAGGTCAAAAAAAAAAAAAAATTGAAGTCCTACATTAAAGAGCTTACAATATCTTTGCAGATGTAAGTACATACTTACTTTTAAGAAATTAAATGATCCACTCACAATTTATTCGCCCTGAACTGAATCAGTAGATTGACTTCTAGATTATTAGGCTAAATTTTAAAAGACAAGATTTAGGTGAAGAAAGTTTCACCATTTAAATTTTTGCTTCAAAACTTCTTTATTTTTATATTAAGGGGGGGAAAGGCTGAAAGATGGTGAGTGGCTCTGATGGCAGAGAAGCTCTGGGGGTAACATGTTGTAGCACAAAAGGTGCTGAGGGGTTGGAGGAAAAACTCAGCAAACTTAAGAGACTTCTGTATCATACAAATAATCTAATGTGGGCTGTGCATGAATTGGGTTTATTTGGATACCAGTGTCTTGGTCAGATGTCAGAGTTTTTCTCTAGCAAGCTAAATAAGACTAAGAAATTTGTGACTAATACAGATAAGTTTCTGGTGCTGAGTTCCACATCCTTTATACATTCTTTATTCTCCTATTTATCCTCATAACAAAAACATGGCATCTGAACACATATTGTACGGCTGGTCACTAGGTGAGAAAATTTAGAGAAATTTAGAGAAATATATTTAGAGAAAATAATGTAGCAATCATTACTTTTCAGTGCAAAGTTTCCAAAATATTTGACAGTGCAAATTCCTAACCCTTCCTAACTTGCAAGACTTCTCCTCTGTATTTACCTTACTTGAAATCACCTGTGGAGAGCCAGAGATACTCCTAGCATGAGCAAAAACCTAGAAATAGAGAAGGTCCCTTTCTTTCTCCTATAGCCAGCAACTTAAGGACTGCTGAGTTAAACTTACCACCTTATGTAACAGGTCTTGCCTTCCATTTGTTTCTTTCAGGTCTTTTCCATCAATTTGCCTTTGAACTCCACACATTTACTCTCTGCTCTTTTCTCTTGCTCATCAAATATATCCTTGTCTTCTTTTTCAATAACTTCTTTAGCACGTTTGCACTGTGTTGTCATCCCTCACTCTCCATAAAGATGCTGATTCCAGCCAATAACTGGTCATGTGTTGCACTTCTCAATGCGTCCCTTTGGCACTTGCTCCTTCAGCCATCATGTAGGAGTGAAGGGTGCCACAAGTGTTTATAAAGTGAATGCACTGTGCTTTTCAAAGCTTTCCAGCAAAAATCTTGAAACTTATGCTGCAGGTGTGCTGGGGGTACTGTCCTCCCCATGCTGACCATTAATTCCCTTCTTGATTCCCTGTATTTTCCTGCCTGCTTCTTTGTACCCATTCAAGTGTTGTGTTGTGTTATAAACCTGATGGACAACCAGAAGAATTGTGCTGTCAATAGTGATTACAAAGGGTATAGGGGAGAAGAAATATTTTGTTGGGTAGGACAGTGATATATATGGGTTACAAAAGATGAAACACTTCTCTTTCAAGATCTCTTGCTTAGAAGTAATAAAAGGAAGCAGATGCATAGCACTTCAGCTTGCTAGGCTGCTCTGTGTTTGCGTCAACAGTGAGCTGTTCATCAGTCACTTTGTTCACCAGCAAAATGTAAGAGGCTGAGAAGTCCAGGCCCAGACAATTCTGCAGGAATCTAATAATAATTTATCTAAAGGTATGCTCTAAAGTATTCAAAATGATCCTGAAGTCCCTAAAATCCAGCACTAACAGCTACTATTTTTGTGGAGAAACATTTCTGTGGCACACTGCCAAGGGACAGCGAGAGTCTTTCAGAGGCACATTTCTGCCCACAGCAGATGGAAGTAACAGCCTTTAGTTGCAAACAGAAACTTAACAACAGCAAGAAAGGGCAAGACTGTGTAAAAACTGTGGCACAGACAAAGCTGATGATGTTTTCAAGGCAGATGTGTACCCCAAGTACCTTGTGAAGGGAATGTGCAATGAGCAGCAAGGGACCAAAGAACCTTCTCATGAAGTGCAAGTCAATTACCTGTATCTCCTCCTATATTGACTGATAGTACCTATTCCTAATATACTCTGTCAAGTATTTGTGTGTTCACACATTTTATGTTGAACAGTATGAACCTGCTGGATTTCTAGAAGTGTTCTGTACTCATGCTCTACTGGGAAAATCCATTAGTTGAATTCTTGTAATCCTTGTGCAATATACCATAAAGATTTGTACCCTTGGAAATGCACTCCACAAAGATAAAAATAAGCTCTGATAATGTCATTGCGGGCATGTTTGGGCTTTTTCTACTCTTTTTTTACCTTTTAAGTTGAATAGAGGGTAAACTAAAAGAGAAACACATGCTGAACATGCCCTTTCTCTTGCAAACAGGTGAGCTATAGATGTTAGTGCTGGAGCTATAAAATTCTGTTTTAGCCTTACCTATAGGTTCCACATATAGTGCATGTGTATACAGTGCCAGGGTCATCCTGCCATGTCAGAGCAGTTGATAGTGTTTACTGCAGAGAGATCCTGCCACTCTTACACAGAGCCCTGAGTCCCACTGCTCCTGCCCATAGCACCACAGATGAGACTATGCCCATGACAGTAAGAAGGCCTGGCAGGGAGACTGAACAGATAAGGCTCTTTGGCTGCCCAGGAGCACTTGATGCTGTGTTTACATTCTTCATGTGCCTACCATGTATAATGAGCAAGTATATGAGCAGGTTTTGGGAAATTCAAGGAGGTTTGCACTAAAGGATGCATTGCACTCAGTTGTTCCAACCATCTGGTGTGTTTCTGGCTGGGCAAACACAATCATAGTTTCCCCCTGCCAACCCAGTTACCAGAGAGATGTGTGTGATTATTCTGTCTTTGGGGAACCCTGGGCATCTGGGGATGTACCAAATAGACTTGTCAAAATTTAAGAAGTATCTTAGCAGCAGCACGAGCGGGTCTTTGACTGACTGGCTTGGTAGGTGTCTAATTTAGGATGAGCTCAGTAGCTCTCCAGGCCCCAATAACTCTAAGGACTTGATCTCTACTGCTTGAAATGGAACTTGAGATATGTGGCTTGCAGGCAGTCACCTACATTTAATATCTAAATTTAGATGGCTACAATCTGGAGCTGAATTACACTCCATATTTCCCATTACAGCTCAGGACCTGGCAAAAATACTCAGTCAGAAGCATCTTCTGAAACTCTTTGACCTCCTTTTTCATTTTTTCTCACTACTCTGAAAGAGTCCTCACACACCTCCACAATTAGGTCAACTTTGTTGTCTGTCACTCTGACCTCCAGTTCTGAGCCTTTTTACTCACACTGAATGGTCTAAGTGTCTCTTTTACAATGAGACATGAGACTTTGAAACCCAAGAAAAGGCAAAAATTTTATCTCCAGATCCCACACACATTAAATGTTCATAGGTTAATGGATCAATAGGTGTCCTTTGCATCTCTGAGGTCCTAAAAGGGTAGTTAAGAATAATCTTACAACTGAACAAGACTGGGAAGTTTAATGCCCGCAAGCAACATGCTAATGAATTTTGGCTCAACAAGGCAAAAAACAGGGAGGGAGAAGGGCACAGTTGCAGGGCATGTCTGAGTAGGAAAATTGCAGAAACACGACACAAAAACTAATAACCCCAAGCATCAGTTAAACCTGACAAACAGGTCTTGATACTACTCAGTAATATTTTTGTCTTGAAATAATGTGATGCTTTTGAAAAGTAACTGAGTCACTTTTGTAATCACAATGCAGCAGGCCGGAAGCTTTAATAAACTCAGACCAAGAGGGAGGGAAGTGGGTCCTCCTCTATGAAAGGAAAGACCTGAGGTCTCAGCCTTGACCTACAGGTATCAGTAGGATAGTTAAGCTCAAACCTGCAACATTTCTTTTGCTCTGGTGAATTTGATAAAAGTGCTTTTGAACCTGATAAACACAGAGTGGATTAAGACTGTGTCTGCACAGCTGCAAATGAATCCCATTTTATCTCAAAAGAAGGCATTCAGTTTGCTGATTTTCCTAACCAGCTAACTCCTGTCTGCTCTAAAGCATTACAAAAGAGCTCTTACAGGAAAAAACAAGAGTGATTAATTTTTAATTCCCAATGCTTTTCCTCCCCATTACACAGTTTCCTTGTACAGAGACAGTTCTGAATGCCTGAGCAGAAGGGGCAGTCTGTTAAATCCTTTTTAGGCTGTTGCAGCCTTAAAATGTGCCACTCCAGATGCCAGAATAGAGGGAGGACTAGTTACTAGATGCCTCAGGGAGGTGACTTTTTGTCTATGCAAGGGAAATCTTTCTGCTTCTTGTGACAGATGAACTGATAAGTGGCTGGATGGGGACTGCAAGTGACAGCAACGGAAGGTGGATGCTTGCCATGCCAATATATCTCAGAGACCAGATGGAGGTTTTACTGAGCAAAATGTATATTTTATTACTCCCTAGGAATGGATCAAATAAGTTCAGCAATAATCTGGTTTCCATACAATGGGAGAAAGCCTTCATGGCCACTCAGAAGGCAGTGACTTAAAAACTTTTTTACAGCAAGTAACTCACCAGCTGACAACTGGACTGAAGGCAGTTTACAGATTATTGCTTTGGTCCTCTGGTGTCACCAGCTGCACCTGTGACACGTGCAATATTGTATGGGAATGCTCAGCAATCTGCTCAAAGTGTGGGAGGCTCAGTGCCCAGCTGTGGTGCCTTTCCCTCCCATTCAACACAGTGCTGGGATTTGCTTTGCAAAAGAAGACAGAGCAGGGATCAAAGAGGGCTCTACAGTGGGACAAGGAGGTATTCAAGAGAAAAGAATGGGGTGAGTAGGGATGCAGTGTTAGGGGTGCCAGCCTGAGGGAGTGGGGTGTGTCACTAAAGAATGGGGAAGGTAACAGCAGTGTCCTGGAATTCTTATTTGCAGAGTGGGGGTAGCTGAAGAGGGGGTACCTGCTCTCCCTGTGTGGTGTTGAAGAGGTGGGTTAGCGTGGTAGGAGATCAGCCAACACTGCAGGCTGAAGATGATGCACAGTCGTATTGCACCCTCACTGGAGCTCTGCATCCCCTGCTGATGTCTGGCCCCCAAAGACTCTCCAGTTATCTTTCTGTCACAGTTTCCCCCACCACAGTACCAGGGGTTGGTCTGGTTATTCCTTGCTAAGGTGTCCAAGTTTCACCACACACACCTCCTTCCATCCATCAGGATCCAGCCTGGCTGGATTTTGGGGAAGTGCAGGCTGTGTCTGCCTGGCTGCCAGCAGCAGGAGCCACTTCTTCTTGCACAGGGAGAATGGGAGCAGAAGGTCGCTGTGGACAGCCTCAGTGCATGGCACGGGAAGGCTGGGGCCAGCTGACACCGAGTGCTGAGCCACAGTACGGCTGGCAAGGGAAGGGGCTGAGAGTGGACAGGCTTGGAGGGAAAGGCCTGGAGCTGGGGAGCACCAGCAGGACGTCCTCAGGGCAGTGAGACTTTCTCCTAATTGTACACTCACTGGGAGTTTAGTTTTAATTTAATGTCAGTGAGACTTGGGTTTGATGGAAGACACTGGATGATGGTGGGAGAGTGCAGGAGGGGTGGGTTGGTACAGTGGTGACCCTGGCATGGGCTGTCTGAACTCCTAAAATGAACCTAGAGGTGACAGCAGGAGCTCAGGGCAGAAGGGCTACCTGCCTCCCTTCCTCCCTGGCCATGTATCCCCTTTCTTGACACATGACATTTAGCAGAGCCAGTACTGGAGAGCCACCATTCAAGACTCTCCTTTCCACACCCTCACACAAAATCCTCCCCGCTTCTGATCTTTACTGCTCCTTCATTAACTACTCTTCATGAAAATATGCTAGTAGGATTCATTGACATGGCGTGCCCTTCTGGAAAGGTGTTAACAATAATGAAGGATAGAAAATGGAAATGGGGGGAGAAAAGTTTACTTCACATGAAAGGATGAGCTTCTTTGTGGAAAACCATTTGCCAAATGAAGTAATTTTATACTGTTATCTGTTACTTGGTGCTTGTCTGTCAAAAATAGGTCCTATTTTAATTATTGTGACAGAACTAAAGCAATGCAATTTCCCTGCTATCTCAACTTCTGACATGTCATTTCGATAGCTGTATTTGTATAAAGGTGCTTTATACTGGGATAGCTATTCCCATACAGCAAGGAAAATCATCATTGGGATATGTCATCTTTATAACGACATAGTTACATCCACCCTCTTATGTTTTTTTAGCTTTTATTTTTACATGACCTTCTCCTCCCACAATGGGATTAATTATCCCAGTAGAACTTGCAGAGCTGGCCTTGGCATGAAGAAAATTAATTGTTGCTGCCCATACACTTATACAGCTGTGGCAATCACAGGAAGAAATAATGTCCGTGCATATATGCTGACTTTGAAGTAGAGGATGCTGTAATCAGAAGGTATGTGTATTTAATTTTAACACCTGTAAATTGAAGTGCAGGCATACTAAAGACTAGAATATATTTTCTATATACAAGAGCTCAGGAATGTGTAAAAGCAACAGCTCTCACAGGCAGGAAAGAGAACTACAGCTTTTTTCCTTTGGGCAACAAGATTATGCACAACTCCAGAAGCAACTGGAGGCAGACATCACCCGTGGCATTACAGCATCTGAGCCTGACTACAAATGCGAGGCTCAGGGGTGGCAGGGGAAGCAACTACAGAGTCTTCAGAGAAACCTGGGGACACAACTGCTAAAGTTCATATGCTGGATCTATGAGATAACTAGCAACACATTACAGGGGGGAAAAAATGGAAACGAGGTACCTGAAAGAGGAACCTTTCAGTGTTCAAATCCCTTTGTGAAGACAGCATGTAGCCTTCATCCTGCAGTCATGTTCAATATGCACTAGGATTTTCCAAGACTGAACAGAGCTGTATCACTTAAGGTAAAACAAATTTATTTTTTATGAATCTGTCCATCATTCTGAATATTCGTGTTTCTCTTAGATGCACATAAAACTGAGTTTTGAGCAAGGGGCTGACATTTGTATATGTACAATAGGTAAGGTGATACTCAGACAAAGCCTTCAGGCTCAGCTACAACACAACTAAAATAAAATATCACGTTTAAATGACATTACTGAAAAGTAAAAAAGTTACATAAATGGTGTGTTTCATAATAATAGCAGTGTTCTAAATTGTGTAAGTTAATGGATTTGGCAAATGTTACCTTCTGCCACCAAAGAACAGAATAAAGCAGATTTTAGAAAACTGTACAACTCCCCAGTATTAACTTTCTGAGAGTCTCATTATTCCCTATTGGAAAAGAGGCCATTTTTTTTAACATTTTGGTTGTTTCTTAAGAGGTTATACATGATTGTTTGCACTAGATATCAGGAACTTGTTTGAAGAATTTGGGTAAGCCCTAAAAACCTCTTCACTTCTATTGCACTACACAGATCATTCTTATTGCCTGCTCTAAGGAGAGTACAAACCAGAAACATCCTCTTTATTTTTTCCTTGATGTTTATTTTTTCACTATTAACACTCAGCAAAATGAGTGTTCACTGTGGGTATAACAAAAATTACCTAGTTAAGCTTCACAGATGTTATTAGACTATGTCTAGAAGTGATATCTGTACTGCCCTGGTAAGAATATGAAGAATCACAGAAGCTGTAGGGACAAACGTATTACACAATGTTTAATCAGGTGTGGGTATGTTTCTTTTCATATACAGTTTTCTTTTCCTTCTTCAGCCCATATGACATTCCTGTTCAGTGAACTTTATAGGGAAACCAAAGCCACGTTGATGTGTTCTTGTAATGGCTTGTTGTAAATTGCTTGCTGCTATCCTTTCTCTTGAATATCAAAATGCACAGAAATGAAGTGACAGGAATAATTACTATAGCTTCAGGTCTTCCTAGTTTCTTTGCAGCCTAGAGAGACATCAAACTAATAAACTAAAATTTACACCATATAGCCACATTTTGTCCTGTACTAAGATAAACATATTAGTGGTGTAAAACATGCTCATTGCACTCACTTTAATGACAGTAAATAGCACTACTAATAACACCTGCAGAATAGGCCCCCTTTTTATCACAACACCAATACCCTTTTTGCCTTCTGTATTACCACTATCAATTCTAAAAACTGCAATTTAGCTAAGTAATCATTCAAATGAAATTAAGACTTCCTTTATCTTTCACAGTGAAAAGTGCTTCCAGATTCCCCATTTCAACAACAAAGAAATCCTTGGACATATTTTATGGGCAGTTTCAATTAGAGCTACTTAGTACTTCCGAGTTCTTCCATTACCTTTCTCCACGTGTATGCTTAAACCTCCCATTGCAATTATTAATATGGATATGTTAACAGGGATATGTTTATAATATTTATTGTCTTAAATGGTGATTCCAATACAGGCTGACAATTATTTGAGTGGAGAGAATGCAATCAAAGGATGTTGCAAACTCTGCTATTGCCACCTGCTGTCCACATTCACCTTGGAATGGCTTTGGTAGGCAGGGTTGCACAACAGTTACCAAATGGATGGAAAGGACTGAAATGCTGAGTGGGTGCAAAGTGATCAGAAGCAAAGAGCCAAAATGTTGTGAACAAAGATTCATCAGGAACCTGCAGAAGAAAAGATGGTCCTGAATGGGCACTATTTTTGGGTCTTCATCTAGGGATATCTAGCTTACAGTCCCTCCTTTACCATACTGTTCCCAGCAAGCACCAGCTGTCAGTGACTGCTGCCATCTACTACAAAGTCAAACCTCCAAGCTCTTCTCTACCTTGACAGCAGTAGGACATTCTCAGGCTGGCTACTGATGCCTTTTTTTTTTTTTTTCTTTTGTGTAGCACGGGAGGGACAGGTTGCAGTAGCTAATCCACTAATGAGAAGGATATGCTGCCATGACAGTGCAGCTAGGGAAGGGTTAAAATGCTGGAACTGAAGGTTGAGATCAAGAGCTAGGGAAGGAGGACAAGACTCTGAGGAAGAGGTAGGGGCCAGCAACAGAGCAACAAGCAATGGAGCCAGAATGATTTTGACAAAGAATGAAATGGAACTCTGCAGGGTCATTCCTCCTTCCATGTAAGTGCCTTCCATGTAAGAAGTAAGTGCCTCTTGGAGCTGTTTTTTCCCTAATTCTATGATGGGCACGTGAACTTTTGCCTCACACACCTCCTACCTTCTGTAGTTCTGTTAAAGGCCCTTTTTCCCTGCCTCATCCTCTGGTTAAGTAATGTTGCTGCACTCAGAGATGGCACTAGTAGTTATAGATTTATGCTGTGCAAGATATGGAGGTGGCAGCCAGTACTGTACCTGAAGAAGGTACCTGAGCTAGATGCAGAGCAGGAGGATGTTGGAGGAGTTGCAACGTGTTTTGCTCAACAGTTTTATACTCCTGTTGTTACACAAAGTTCTGCGTAACAACCTGAAGAACTGTGGCATAGGGGAAGCCCACAGCTACCCTTAGGTTTCTTTCTACACATGAATTGAGAATTGGGTCCTCCGCAAACAACTTCTGAGGGTTCTGCAGCATCAGAAGAATTTCCTTCCATCTCTGATACAAAGGAAACCAGAGAACCCTGCAAAAAACATTACAATTATATCTTTCTTCCTCTCTTTTGTTGGGCACAAGACATGCTTTTGGTGGAGACACCTGACAGGATGAAAAAACCATCCTCATTATTTGTTCCCCCTCTCTTCCAGACATTAAATCAGTGCTGGAGTTATGAGAATCTACACATTCATAATCAGTTGGAATCAAAACATGAGTGTATGAAATGTGGTGTTCAACATTTTTTTTTTCTGGGTTAAAATTCATGTGCAAACTAAATGTGATTGTCTGTTTAATCTATGTTTTGGACTGCCACTCATAATCAGAGGGTAAAATGCATTACTTCTGCTGACTGAAGGGCAAATTTTACTTACTTGGTATTGGCTTTAAAATCATACTAGATGGCAGGACCTATAGAAGAGCAACTTTTCAATAAACAAGTTAATACTTGACAGTGAAGTTATCAGGTATCCAAGGTCCTGCTCCGCAACATGGGTTACTGATCAACCTAGGTCACTAAAAGTTCAGGCTGTCTGTCTTGTAGCTTGCAGAGAGCATGTCTGTTTCAAGTGATGTTTCTGAAGCTGAAAGACATAAACATCTCGTGCTTGGGTTTGGTCCAGGTAACACCAGCAGGTCTTTTTGACTGCAGCTTATATACAACACAGGACAGTAAAGGAAAATGGTGTCTGTCTTCACTGCTTCAAAATATTAATTGAAACATTGACGATTTACTGCCAGTTAAGCTACAAGTTTTTATGAGTTAATAACAACACTTTCTTGAAATACCCAGGAGTCTAGAGCAGAAATTACAGTTGTTTTGAGTTTTAAAAAAATGTTTCAGATTTCTCATGCATATAATCTTTTGCTAAGTTTCCCCTGGGTAATGCTGCATTTTGATTCATTATGTAGATTAAGCAGGTGCCATAGGACCAGAGGTGAACATCAGATGGTAGTTTCACCAGCTCTGGTGTCTTTTAAAGAAAATATTAATGGAATGCTGCTATAAAATCACAGAATCACACATGTCAACTAGACTAGGGCACTAAGTGCCATATCCGGTCTTTCCTTAACCACCTCCAGGGACAGTGACTCCACCTCCCTGGGCAGCCCATTCCAAGATCTACACCCTTCCTGTGATGACATTCCTCCTAATGTACGACCTACACCTCCCCCGGTGCGCAGCTCAAGACTATGTCCTCTTGTTCTGTCACTGGCTACCTGGGAGAAGAGGCCACCCCCTACCTGACCACACCCTGCTTTCGCATAGTCATAGAGTGGTAAAGGCGCTCCTGA
This sequence comes from Daphoenositta chrysoptera, assembly GCA_013397915.1. Taxonomy (NCBI): domain Eukaryota; kingdom Metazoa; phylum Chordata; class Aves; order Passeriformes; genus Daphoenositta; species Daphoenositta chrysoptera. The sequence goes on from VZRO01002270.1 coordinate 1,836,995, forward strand.
GCCTCCTTTTTTCCAGGTTAAACAACCCCAGCTTCCTCACAGGACTAGTGTTCCAGACCCGTCACCAGTTTTGTTTCCCTCCTCTGGACTTGCTCCAGCACCTCAAGTGTCCTTTGTGAATTGAGGAGCCCAGAACTGGACACAGTACTCGAGGTGTGGCCTCACCAGTGCAGTACAGGGCAAGTGCTGTGTATAGGGGAAAATTATGTATCTGAGCAAGAAATTGGACCTTAGAAGCAAATCACACTTGTAAATAAGGAATTTGCTCAGAAACACCTGGCGAGGTGAGGGATGGGAAGAATTTTAAATGCCGGCAGCAATAAATGGTAATTCCTGGGAGTTTTTCAGAGCTGCCAATTACACGGGCCGGGAAGACAGCCCCAAAGCGCGGTGCCGGCCGGGCCAGGCGCTCCAAGCTCTCCCCGCCGGGCCGGGCCGAGCCGGGCCCTGACACACAGCCTTCCGCGGCGGTGGCAGCGCGGGGAGCCCGCGGAGGCGCGGAGCGGTGCCAGGAGGGCGCGCCCGCCCGCGGAGCGCTGCCCGGCC
>VZRO01002271.1:232-24101 GCA_013397915.1 Daphoenositta chrysoptera
GGGAGAGGTATTCTCACACGGCAGGGGTTAGTGACCCTCATGACAAATATCTGCGCGGGCGTCAGTTTAAAAAGATACCCACAGAACCTCAGTATCTGAAGTTCAGTCCTTTCTTTTGTATCTGCTCTTCCCTTTAACTGCTAGCAGCTGGCTCTGAAAATCAAGCATCCACGACCCACAAAACACGATCAGGAGTTCGGTTGTGAGGAAAGCGTAGGACACCGAGAGCCCGTCAGAGCGCTCAGCCTCCTTAGGTCTGCTGTTGTCTCACCAGCCGCCCGCAGCTGTCAGGGATCCCGATTCCACAGGCCTTTCCCTCCCGAAGCATCGGCTTCCCCTCAGCAGCTGCCCGAGAAACTGCATGGATAGGTTTGGAGGAATTTGAAAAGCTTAAACCTGAAAATCTTCTCTTTTATAAATGGCACACAAACTACCCATAAACATGAAAATACACCCAGGTGATCCATTAGACATCCCTCAAGATAACCAGAACACTAGCTGTGATAACTTTGTCATGCTCGGTGACTTAGTTGCAAAACTCAACTTTTCCGTCACTATTTCTCCAACCATCTGTCACTGTTACTTTGTGCTGTCAGTAAATGTAAACCTTCTAAACCAGTATGCTTGAAAAAGTCCCAAGCTTGGGTAAAAATGTGGAGTTGAAATGCTGCTAGTTTTAAAGCTTGTTACTTCTTATCAGCCTAATGCTGCTTTAAGGGAATTAACTGAAAATTAATTTTAAAGCAGCTTTTTAAAAAAGGACCTTCATATTCAATACACTTAATGCCTTTCCTTGCTAGCTCAACATCTCGTTTAACTTTTATTTTGTTGTTTTATGTTGTTGTTTCCTTTTTTTTACATCTAGATAATTGGGCACGTTTGGGGCTTTACAGTATCTTTTAAATTCTCCATTCTGCAAGGCTCACATCTTGCTTTTTATCCTACTTTCAAAGGATTTCCTTTCCTTTCCTTTCCTTTCCTTTCCTTTCCTTTCCTTTCCTAGCTTTTGCTTTGATTTTTTTCTTTAAAATTATTTATTTAGTTAGGTCTCTGCTTATTTTTAGACAGTATTCTGTGCTTCAGAGTGACATGGAAATATATAGTGCAATTTTGTTTCATCCAAACAGAGCTTATTTCTGTTGAAAGTAACAAGTAGGAAAAAACTGGTATCAACCTGTTTTCTCTGTCCTTAATAAAAAGGCCGTTGCTTCTGTCTGGGGGGAACCAGATGTGCTCGTACAGGTACAGCAGTAAGTCTGGAACAACCTGTTTGTACCAAGCAAGGTGCAGTACAGTAATCTTGCAGTTAACAGTGAACAGCTGGTGGGATTTCTGGGCTAGGACCTTGGACTGATCTCTGAGTGGTCTGAGGGAGTAAGTAGTTTCACAGTTTCTCAGAGTAGTCTCTCAGTTTCACTGAGCTTCTCTTGGATCCCATAAACTAACATTTTCCTCCATTCTCACATTGTGATTTACTTGTCAACCCATGGGTCGTGCAATTCATGAGATGAAAGCTGGTATAACAGTGAAGGTGAAGAGATGTGACTATAAATGTTTTGGAGGCTCTTTTTCTTTTATGACCTTTGTTAAATATTTTAGTTAGAAACACCCTTATTTTTTTCAGCAGTTAGGTTGCAGTCCTGCTGGAGTCTTTTCATACCTTTTGATTATCTTAAACCTCTTTGCATGTGTTACTTTATCAGGATCCAAAAATAATTACTAAGATAAAGGATAAAAAATAGTCAGGATGAAGAAGTCATGAATGACAAACACAAACTGGTTTTCAGAGAAAAGTTCAAAAACACTAGAATGTAGTTACAGAAAGTTCAGGGTTCATAAACCTTTTTTCCCTCATTGTTTCTGTTTTTTCTGGGTGAACTCAATACAGTGCATCCAAGGTTTAGAAGAAGATGAAATAGGGGAATGAAGCTGATTTTATTTATGTACCAAATTTACAGTCTGTGGAAGAATCTAAGATGGGCATTGAACATGTCTTGCTGTGTAAAAATGATCTGGTTTTAAAATTACTGTAATCTTCATTAGACACTAACTTTCTTGGTAATATATACATGAACTTGAAACATGTAAGGAAAATATATCTTTGAAATCTGTAGTATTTTCAGTGCATCCAAATGGCTGGGTCAGGTAGAGGAAGAGGACATGATTCATTTACCTTCAATATTGAGGCTATTTGCTTTGGTAAAGGTGCAGCTCTACCTGGTGCCATCTGTAAGCCTCCACCACCATTTCCAGTAAGTACAGCCAGTATCTTGGAGCACACTCTGTGTTCAGGTAAAGTGTGTTCATGCTCATGTTTAGATAATGTGTTGAAATATATGAACAACCCTAGGAACTTTGGATTTTATAATAATGTAAGTCACCATTTTTCTTACTATTACTTTCCTGCCCCTTTGCTAACTGTTGTATTCCACATTTAACTAGATTGCTTGCAAGGTTTTAGTGTGTTGAAATCATCATCATGATTTGGTTTTCTGGACATTACAAGAATTGAAACACTGGATACTTGAATCTGAAATAAGTTTACATTAATCTTTGAAGCTATAAATGGATTTGCTGATTTTAGAAAATTACTATTTATGCAAGCATGAAAGGTTGTGTATGGTTGTCCTGGACCTCAGAAGCCAGCATTTGAAAATAACTGAAAGATACTTTGTGTAATTAAGGAAGCTTAATTGAGACTTGGCATTTAGGATGTATTTGAAAATCAAAGAGGAATAAAGACCATTTTCTGACTGTGTTTTGATGTGCAGGGAAGCTTTTGACTTACTGAACCATGTATTATTCATCCTTTTAGTCCAGTATTACAATTAAGATGTGTGATTTTATATAATTAAGTCATGATTTCATGTAACTGTTTCTTATGTGAATGTTGCAAGCTGCTTGGTAGCACAGTTCTGTGCCATCTGAATTCTGTATACACTGCAGCTTTTGAGGTACAGTCAGCCTTACAGAACAATTGCTAGCCCCAGTATATTTAATGTATACCATGGAGAAGTTTAAAAAGCTTTCTTCCTTCTTGTGAACAAAATTTCAGAACCAAGTTAAACTTCTCAGGGGAAATCTGGTGCCATTCAGGAAAATCAGAGGTAACCCAGGTGTATAAGTAAAGTCAATAAAAAATTAAAGTGTTAGGTTTAATGACTGGATAATGACCAAAAGTATGTTATAGCTTTGACTAACTTACAGTGAAATTATTTGAAGCAGTGAATTACTACCGTTGAATATTTCTATTAGACACATTCTGAGTTTACACAAATTTTCTGTAAATGGATTTAGAAACATAGTTAAGGAGCATCAGCTTACAATCAGCAATATTAAGTGATTTAAAGTGTTGGCCAACAAGCAAATATAGCTGGAAGCAGTGAGCTCCTTTCATGGTCCAGATCTGGGACTTGTGATAGCACTTTATGTTTTGCAACCTACCACTCAGGTATTGATTGAGCACCATTCATCACATGAGAGAAATAACATCCATTCTGTAATTATGGATGAAGTATTCTGGATATTTTAAAAACTGTTTCTGCATATTTATCTTTCTCAAATTCAGGATTCAAGTTAAACAAAACAAAACACCCCAACAACAAACCACAAAAAAACTCCCACAAACTCCAAAAATCCAACTCTTAACAATTCTTTTAAATACAACTAGTAGAAACTGAACTGTGTGAGGGCCCGGTTTTATGACAACACAACCTGTTTCCATGAAAATGGTCATGGAAAGGGTGTCCATGTTATTCAGATATACTTAATGTAGCTATAACTATCTTAGAAGAGGTTAAGGCAAGCACTACTCTGTTGCCCTGTCTTTTGCAGTGTTCTATGTGTGATTCTTAGATAAAGTTTCTCACACACTTTCTGTAAACATAGCAATGTTTTAGTTAACTGTAACTTTAGTTTACATTCTTTTCTCCTGGGTGGAGAATGTTTGATGGACTATTCTGTGAACCTGTAAGGATGGAGGAGGTGGTAACACTGACCTCCAATCCACGGTTATTGCTAGAAACATATAAATATGTAAAGAATAAACAACCAGGCCTCTTTTCCTTCTGGCCTGTGACCTGTAAAGAACTCGGTTTCAGAGTGCTTCTTTGTGGCCTAGGCCCACACTACTCTGACTGAAGAGGGAAGGAATGGTTTCTGAGTAAGAGGATGGTGAGAATAACTACTTTGGCAATTAAGAGTTTAGGATTACTATAAATGACTATTTAACAGTTTTATTATTTTTTTTCCCTTGATTTTATGATACTTTTTTTCAGAAAGATACAGTGAAGTTATAAAAGGTGTAAATTTGGATGTAAACACAGTTACTATGCACATCAAAATGCAATGAAGTGTACTTGAGAAGTAGTATAGTGCATTGTTGCACTCTTTTTATTAGCTACGTTTCTTGTAGCTTTTATGAGTGTACCTGTATATTTGGTGGATATCAGGACCTTATAAATAATAAACATAATTTGTACGAGTACAGAAAATAAGCCGGTGCCTTTGAAAACAGGAGAAGATGAAGATTACATGTTGGCCTTAAAACAAGATCTTAGAGGAACTATGAAAAAAATGCTGTACTTCTTGACAGTAGGAGATGAACATCAAGGTTTGTTTGTGTGCTTTTTATCTTTATTGACATCTTTATTATTATTCTGTGAAGGCTGATGTAGTGAAAAGCTCGTGTTGAGGATGAGTTTATACTGATATTGAGGGAGTAAAAATGGCAGTTTAAGATAATAGGGAATTTGTCTGCTTTTACACTTATTGAAGTGCTGTAACTGGAAAGCAACTGCTATGTGAAAAAGGGAGGTATCAAACATCGATTCCGTTTGGTATACTGAAAGAAACATTTAGACCATCTACATGCAGTCTTTTCAATTATATGCCAGCCAATACAAGCCATTTTGACATTTCTGTGTGTTACAGAACCCTACATTTTTTCATCAGAGCAAAGAAATTTGTAGTAAATACTAGTATTGAATTCAGCTTTCATTGAAATAGTGTAAAGACATATTCAAAATAATCAATATCATATTTAATAGATGGACATTCTAAAAGGTAGTTAGCTTTTTTCCCCTAAGCCCATTCAGGAAATATTGGTAAATGTTACTGACAAGTCCCTTGAAATATGAAGATTGAGGTGAACATAAGTGATTTATTGAAGTTTTTTATCAGAAGCAGAGCTGGATTAGAAGCCAAATCTTGATCTTATTCTGTGGGACCTAAGATTTCCTTTTGCTTATACATAATGAAAAATTAATTGCTTTGTTATTGTTTGATAACAATAAATGCTGGAGTTATACTTGACATCCAGTCATACATCATTATATTGTTAAAATTCAAGCTTCCTGGTTAGAAAACTGAGCTAGACAAGCTAGTGGGAAAGAAGGAATGTCGACCAGAAAGACTTATGTGTCTGTTTACCATACTGTGAGGGTATTGTAAATCTAGAAGTCACTGGAGATTATTACTGTGAGGAGTGCTTCTTTTCATTCATGATTTTTTGCCTAGTTTTATCAGCTGCAGAGTGCTTCTTCTGAATGTTATAAATGGCAAGTGCTATTACAGCTTTATAAAAGTGTTTAAAAAATCTGAATAGGCTAAACACTGGATAATCTTTTTCTTCCTATCTTGTGGTGATTTTGAATAATGAGAGCTAACTTAAACTCTAAAATGTAAGGTGGAAATGTCATTTCCACCCGAAACCCATCAGAATACTTTCTGGCTAAATATTCATGATATGATAATGTACAGGTGCATAGTCCAATCCCCTCAGAATTGTTTTGTAATTTCTGTTCATGGTGTAATGGTGAATTCTAGATGTTTTTGAAACTGTATGCATTTTTTTATGAGGCTTTGAATTCAATACACCTTATTGTCCAATTGTTCATGAACTAAAGCCAGGTATAAAATGGAGCAGAACTCTGCAGTGTGAGCAGTGAACACGCTGCCAGCCAGATGTTGTGGCTCACAAAAGACAGAGTATTTCCCCTGATCTGCAGCTGGAGCCCAGGTGGTACAATCAGGTAAAATTTAGGCAAGAATAAATCTTATCCTTATTGCTGGATCCCTTTATGATGATAGAAGAATTTTGAATTACTCTTTTATCATATGTCATCTTTCATCTTCTGAGTAAACAAATTTCAGTGTCTTTGGATTCTCATCTCAATAGAATTTTTCTGTAGTCTTGATCTTTGTCAGACTTGAAGTTTGTTATTTCTGTTAGAGACATAAAAAAGGAAACTGCTATGTCTGAGAGCCAGCCAGGGTTATTTCCAATGAACCAGCTGCTTTATGAGAAAATGTTATCTTTCTTTTTGTCATGAATGGATTTTGTGAATTTAGTTCAGCTCCTGTCTTTGCCCAGGCCTATGACAGCAGGCAGGAGGTGTATTGAAGTGACCAGCACTCCAAAAATCCACTCTGTCCACAAGTTCTTTAATAATGGCTGATTCAGTCTATTATGAAATGAATTATTTATTAATAGACAAGAAAACTAACAGACAAGACTTAAAACAGACTATTACTACACAGGGACAAAACAAAAAGAAATACTACTAGTAGATTGACATACAGCGCATGATACTGGTACCTTTCAGTTACAGCTAGCGAAGAAATAGTATAAACCTAGGATTCATGTATCCATTACCATCCGAAGGTGGGTGGGGCACACACACATCAAGATCCTTTCACTCAATCCCTGGGGAAGTAACCGCGAAGCTGCGTCCAAGCCTCGGGGAGAAGTCTCCGACATTTTCGGGATGTAAGAGGCTTCTGCCTCAGTGATAACTCATGTATCTTTTACAGTTGTAAAACAGTGTTTCTTAAGTCATAAATTTCTCTTATCTCTTCCCCCATCAGCTCGCCAGACTAAGATGTTATTTCTTAGATAGGCGTGAATCACTCTTGGCCCCAGAGATAACCCCTGCTGGGCCTTTCCGCCCCCGGGCTATCTCTTTATGCACCAGCTATCTGTGGTACACAGAGTGGGGAGTGGGGGGTAGATGTCCTGCCACACTTTTCCAACTTTACCTTATGTTTCCAACTTTACCTTACTGTTCACCTCCATATTATCTTTGTTCCTGCAACCTTCTTTCTGAGATGGAGAGATCTCTCTCTGTTGCTGAGCGTATTCCTTAGTAGATCTGCCAGCTTTGAAAACTGTTTTTTTCCTACTAAAATTAGCAGCTGCAGGAGAATCAGGTAGACAGCAACTTTATATATTCACATAATGCTTCAAATGTTCTCATCACGTCTGCAAGGGTAAGTTGGTAAATTGAGGTATTTTTTACTGAATCTTTAGTTGTACAAAAATGCCACATCTGAGGGGTGGGTTATAATTACCAGCAATGGTCTGCAGTTTAAAAAGCTTGTTTTCATCTCAGTTGCAGTGTGCAGTTGCAGTTTTCTCTGGGACTGCATTCTGTGGTAAAAATGGTCTATCTTTAAAAAAACTGCAGAGTAGATTATTTCTAATGGATCTTTTCTGTTACCTGGTTTACAAAACATCTTGTAAAACTATCAGGGTGTTATGGGCTGGACTGTAAGCAGGAACTTCATAAATTGTCTTTGCTACAGGAGTGAATGGATTGTTATAAAACCTCAGAACAACATCTGTGAGCCAAGTGGTCCTTTGAAGTGTAAGAAGGAAAACATTTTAGTTAGGATGTAGCTGTCTCTTTCATTTTTCAGGTAGCAAATGAAAGTCGTTTATCATTCTGGAAATTTTGATATGTTATGTGCCGTATAGCATAGATTTCCATCATTCGTTTCAACACTCAGTTTGAGTGAATAGCAGGCGTATTCTAGAGAAAGTTCTCTACATAAATTATGAATCACTCGTATTTTTCCTGTAGGTATACCTGCCAAGACTTGGTGATTGCCACCTTGGCAGTGGTTTGGAATTAGTTCATACTTGTGAGTGGCAAGAGTCAGTCAATGTATTTTTTTACTGATGTCATCAGCAATTATTTCTTCACTAAAGAGCCTTGACCTGAAATCAAAACTACTAGTTTCTTTTCCTCTCTTTGCTTATAGTTTCCTACAACATGTATGAATGCCCCTTGAGACACTGTTATTTTAAATGTAGACTCTGTTGCAAAATTCTGAGGTTTTGTTTTTCTTCATAATAACTAAGTTTAAAATTTAGCTTCATTTATGATGTCTTCTTTTTCCTTGGTGAGTACGCACCTGAAGAATGAGATGCCATACAGAGAGACATGGACAGACGGGAGAAATGTGTGCATGGGAATCTCATGTTGTTTAATAACCTGGGTTGGGCCATTGCCAGCAGGTTGAGGGAGGGGACTCAGCCCCTCTGCTGTGCTCTGGTGGGACCCCACCTGCAGTTTTCCATAAGCTGAGGGGTCCCAGCATAGGAAGAACAGGGACCTGTTGGAACAAGTCCAGAGAAGCTCACCAAGTTTATCAGAGGGACAGAAAACCTCTCCTATGATGGGAGACTGAGAGAACAGGGATTATTCAGCCTGGAAAAGAGAAGGCTTCAGGCTGACCTAATTGCAGCCTTCCAGTATCTGAAGGGAACTTACAGGAAAGATGGGGCAAGAGCATGACAAGTGACAGCACAAGGGGAAATGAAAAATAGAAAGAGAGTAAGTTTAGATTAGGTATTAGGGAAAAATTCTTTACTGTGAGGGTGTTGAGGCACTGGCTCAGGTTGCTGAGGGAAGGTGTGGCTGCCCCACCTGTGGAGGTGTTCAAGGCCAGGTGGGATGGGGCTTTGAGTAACCTGATCTAGTGGAATGTGTCCCTGCCCACGGCAGCGCGGTTGGAATGAGATGATGTTTAACATCCCTTCCAACCCAAACTCTTCTGTGATTCTATGAGTCTGTGATTGTATGCTGCAAGTCTTTGACTCTAAAGGTCAGTCTGTCTTTGTAATTTTTTTTTGGTACGATATCTGCAGATATTATCCCTATTTGGCTTAATAGTGCAATCACATTCAGTAATTTTACATTAAGTGGATTTTGCAGTTTCATGTGGTATTTGGCAAGAAAAAATGAGACTGATTTAAAAATACTAAAGTTTTGGTATTGCTTTTGGCATTAGAAATTGTACATAAAAGGTTATTCAGTATAAATGGATCTACTTAGACTGTATGACTACTGTATTATTTACAATGCATTTCTCAATTTTGTTCTTGTGCCTGGAAGGAGGTTAAATGGATTAAAGTGTTTGGCTGCTGTTTTGGATAGGATGCAAAGCTTTTCCATTGCAGAAGTACTGGAAGTCTTGCGAGCTGATGATCAGACTGAGACACAGCCTTTTGAGGCCTGGGAATACTGGATAGTCTTTATGGTTAACACAGTGATGTTAAATGTTACTCACTGGTTTTGTAGTAAAGGTTTGATTGGGAAACCCTTGAAGAGTAGAGAGTTAGCGTTACATTTGATGGTTCAACCTAGTTTCCCAGTTTCCCTGAATAAATCTCTATTTATGCATTTCATGCTTTTCAAGGACAAAAGAACAAATTTGGAGTATTGAGTGTTTTTTGTTTGTTTTGGGGTGAGGTTTTTTTTTTACTGTTTGACAACAGGAAAGTGTTCAATGTGGGATTAGAAAAATACACTATATATTTATTTACAGGAAAATATCAAGGACTGTGTCTGGATTGCCTTTTAACTAGGTGAACTAAATAACACTTTCTATCCTTCTCTGCAGCAATTGAGAAATACAGTCAAAAGTACCAGGTCAATGAAAAAGAGCAGGAAACATGGACACCAGATAATGTCTGAGGTTATCAAAGGCTAATTTTTTATGAACCTGTGAAATGTTCATGTGTTCCTTCCAACCCTGCATGTTGAGATTTATTTTCTTTGCATGATCTTGGATCAAGGCGAGTATTGTTTTGTCAAAAACAAAAAAAAAAAAAAAGGAACTATTCTGATTTGATTTATTTCTTCAGTTGTAGCCACTGATTTCCAGCACAAATGCAAACTTCAGCACTCACTCCTGCTCTCCTTTTTACTTACCACTGCATGATAACAGTTTTGAATTGGGAGCAAACACTGATGTTACTAAAAATAACCCAACCTGATGTCTGTCATGGGCAGCTGTGTTTTATAATAGCCTTTCTCAACCATATCTTTATAGCTCACTACTGCAAACTTCATTACATAATAGTTAAGTAAGTTGAAGAGCTCATGCACCACGGGAATGGCTGAACTTTGTCTTCTTGGGATAGAAGCCAGTTGTCATTATGTGGGTGAGATGGCAATGCTGACTCCTGTTTCTCAATTTAAATTACAGCTAGAATTCCCTAAAACTGTTGTACTAAAACGTTTTGGCATGCATATAAACAGGATCAAGCACAAATGGGGTGCCTTCCTTTCCCTGGTGGCAGGGGAAGGATTACTGCCATAAATTGTAATTTCTCTATATTAAAGCTATTTTCTCTACAGGTTGGAGAAGACTCCAAGAGAGATGAAACCAAATAAGGCAAACAAAAAAGGTATGTTATATATTTTTAAGCAGTAAATATTATATAGTAGTTGGCAGATAAAAGACATACTGAAGGTGGTTAGAGGGAAAAAAGTGCTAGAAATGCTCATTAGTCTATATAATTAAGGCTGTTGGCAGATTTTTTTCTAAATATTTTATTAGTATGCCTGTCTTTTGTGATTTTTGCTTTGCTTCTGTAGGATGTTTTAACTTACTGGAACAGACTTATCTTACTTTTTTCTGCCTTTTGTGTTGATGCACCATATTAACACACAAGATACGTAACAGTGAAAAATTAAAAAAAAAAAAACAAAAAAAAAACTACAAACCTTTTTGTTTCGAAAACTCGTATCATTAGTTAGCACTCATCCTTCTACTCAATAGTATCTGCCTGTTCAGATTTCCTTTATATTTTGGGCTTCTCAAATATTTTGTTTATGATTTAGTTGACTTTTGCATTTTTTTAAACCTTTCATATGTCATTTAATGTGGGTTATTTTCTATTTTCTCTGGTTTTACTTTTTTGTTTATTTTCAGCTTTCTTCTGCAGAATTGTGAACCAGATCCTTCAAAAGCAGTTGGAGGTGGTATCGGTAGTTCTTACAGGAAAACAGATTTTTATTACACAGCATCATTTGTTTTTCAAAGTGTTTTCTAGTATGCATGACTTATTTTAAGATCTCTGTAGAAGTCTGTTATTCAGATTATGTGAAATAATACTTGGCCTCCTGTGTTAGCTGTCTGTTTATATACAATTGTTTGCTTTTTTGTTCTTTTTCTCCAAGTCCTTCATGTGTCATTTTTCAGTTCACAGATAAAACGGAAAAAGAAATGGGAATGTGTGTAGTCACAGAGACTGGCTCAGCTGGAATCGTTGTTCATTTTTAAAGCATCATTGTGAAGCATGGTACTGAAGGTAGACTGTAAGATTCAACTGAAAATGAAATTTTTATTTGCAAAATCTCCAAAGGTGGGACCAGAATATACCTGGGGTTTTATTCCAAAAGAAGAAACCACAAGCTTTTATAAGCCTATGCACAATAGTTATCTCCCCAAGATCCAATGAAATAATAAATTATTATTCCTTCTTAAAATAATGTAGTGATTATCATAAAAAGAGAATCACTGCTCTCTGGCGGAATTTTTCTCTTTCTTTAGTACCAGTTTTTCTACTGGCTCTTAAAGGTACATTCCTTTACATGTTACAATGGCAAAGATCAGCTGACCATCAGAATTTGGTTGGATTAAAAAACAGGGTCCCCTAAAAGCAAAAACTATGTGGGATTAGGGGGGTTTTTTTGTGGAATCTTGATGATACATTTAGGGGTTTTTTTTGTGGAATCCTGATGATACAGAGTTATATATGAGTCAGGAAGCTTATACATAGCAGATCAGTGACCCATTAGAGCACCTGGTACGTATCTTTGTTTTATTTTGAGGACAGGTAACTTAGGTGACACTTTAACCATAGTGGAACAAAGGTGAACAAATCAACGGAATTTGCACAGAAATTCAAACCAGGTTCCTACCATTCTCACTTTGTAGCTTGCAGGAGTGGTTTTGGGATCAGTACAGTTCCGTGTACAGGGACAGCTTTACTTTTACACACCTCCCCTCCCTCTTTCTGGTTTTCCTGAATGTTTTAATGGAAGACCTGACCTTCTCAGTGACAAAACTTTGGGCAGAATTCCGCGTGCCTCCCACACTGACCCTGGGCTGTGAAATGCACTATCCAACAGTACCTGCTGAAAAAATAAAATAAAACAAATAAATAAATAAATTTTTAAAAATGTCATCTGGGTTCAGTTGACATTGTAGGCCAGCCTTTTGCATATGAATGTAGCACTCAGATGTATGCATTTCAGCCCAAATACTGCAAGACCAGGTATTTGGGAATCAGATTGGACTAGATTGTATTCCATTGCACCTCTAAGGCATATAATGTAGGGAGCTATATTGCTTGAAGTGCTAACAATGGGTCACTGTCTCTAATTTTATAAGGGCCAAAGATGCCCAGCTTTTAGGGACAAATCTCACAGGTCTGTTTATTCTATATGCATTATTTGTAAAAGCCAGCAGGAGTTTGTGCAGGGATGATAATTCTGAATTGCACTTTCCACTTGTTTTCCTTAAAAGCCTACTTCATTCTGGATGTGTTTGCTTTGATGCTGTTCATGCTTTTACAAAGTAGCTTGACTTCCCTCAGCTCTGTGCAGTGAGTGCCTTAGTCATATAATCCTTTCCTAGGAAAAATCACTGGAATAAACTCAATGTTATTTATGATAAATGCTTTTCACAAAATATAGTTGTTTTCTCAGCAGTTCTCGGTGTTCTGCTTCATTGAGTATTAGGCTGGTATTTGGGCAACTTTGGTTTAGGGTGCTTCCATTCAGGTAACTCTTACCTGAGTATACAGAATGCTATTTTTGACCTTTGCTCCACCATGTAGTTAATCAGGGAGTAACTTGATAAAGATTATGTTCATGAATCAGGGTACTAAGTAGAAATACACAACATAGATTCATTAGATGAGAGCCAACTGTTGTCCAAAAGCCCTGTAGCTATAGTAATCATGCCTTCTGTTAGAGCTAATGAACTTCTGCCTTTTTTTTTTTTACATCTACTTGTCTGAAGCACCCACCTGTCATTAATGTCTTGTATGTGTTAGTAACAATAAGTTTTTATCTTTTCAAGATAATGAAACATAACAAGTGAGGTTTTGTTCTAGTTTCTTAATATATTTTAAGTATATAGGTGACTAGCATTTTGTGAAGCTGAATATTGTACTTTAGCCCAGCCTTTGGTCAACTGTTTGTTCAAACTGAATTTCAGACTGGCCTTCTAGGCATCTCTTACATAAATCAGGCATTTACATCTCTATGAATGATGTACCTCAAAGTCTAAGGAAGTTTTAATACAGACAGTATGGGATTTCCCTGGCATACTCAGGAAGTATTTACTCTTAAGAACAAGTTAAACAAGAGAAGCCATCTTTTTCACATTAAAAAAAAAAAAGAAAAGCAGTGATGTATTCTATTTCACCAGGTGCAAAAACAAAAAAGGCAAAAAACCCTGATCCTAAAAGTAATCTGGTTGTGATTAAAAAAACTGAGGTAAGATGTGGCGTATGGATGTGCATACTATTTCTAAATTTTACAATAGAAATTGAAGGAAAATAAAACCTAGTTTGTTTATCGGTACAAATGGAATAACCAGCACATCCTTTTTCTGGTCTTGTCTTGTTACTCTGACAGACAACTGTTCTGCAGCATGGTGGCATGAGGGTTAGGGTAAGGATAGAGCCTGGCTGAGGAGAAATGAGATCTTTGCCCTTGTTTGTACCTCAATGCAACAACCATTTGCTCTTCACAGGGTAGCAGTACAGCATAATGTGAATACTAGAGCTACTACTGGAGCTTACAGCTGGAGGAATGTGTGCCAGTGCTTTTAAATCTGTTGCTGTTTCACCAATCTACTGATGTTGCAACTTAAACAATTTAGTAAGTTGAGACGGAAGAAACATACAGAAAGAGAAACTTAGGAAGTGGCCTCTGTTTTGTAGGCAATTACTCACCATATGGCAGTGGGAGCCTTAAAGGTGAAACAGCTTTGTGTTTTTTCTCCTGGTGATCCACCAGTTGTTTGATGAAGTTATATTATTACATACTGTATGTGGTATTGCTTTATGAAGTATGACACGGCCTTCTGTCAACTGTTCTAACAGTGGATGGTAAAGGGAAATCATCTCCGTTTATTACATGAGACATGCTTTTTTATGGCTGATGCTTGACCTAGTAAGACCTTACTAAAGTCCTTGTGCTTTACATCATTTTGGTTTAAATATTGACAGACAACATTTGCACAGCACTGTTATGCTAACTGTCTTGCTGTTAACTGCAGCTTAACTCTTTGGTAGTACAGAGAATATGCTGTTGCTGTAACATGGGATTACCTTGTAAAGAGATTGTCTTGTGACAGGAGCTAGAAAAGAAGGAGGAAGAAGAAAAACCTAAAAATTAGAAAGATGTAACAAAAGACAAAGAAGGTGAAGATGATGAAGCAGAAGAACTAGAGGAATATGATGAAGAAGAGCATGAAGAAGTATAATGTTAGTTTTCCTATTTAAACAGAATCAGATCCCAGTCGTTGATAGTGTGTTAGCTGGCAAAGAAATGTCCCTAGCTCCCAATAAAGGAGAGCTGTTGTGGGAGAAATTATTACATTCATGGTGTTTGTTGCACTACAATGTATTGTAAATTTAAGTGAGTGTTCTAGACTTGTTATTCATAAAGAGCTCTGAAAAAAGAGATCTTGTACGCAAGAATGTGTTCTGACATAATCAATACATACAATTATTCCTTTGCAGCACTGAAAGTGATGCCTCTTGTTTCATATATATCAGAACTTCATTACAGGATTTTCCTTCTTCATTCCCAAGAATCTGTTACTGTTTTAAAGTGTGGGTGCTCAAGTGCAGATTAAATCATGTTTCTTCTATAAATCATCTTCTCCACACATACAGTGATTTTTTTCCCATTCACTTAGGAAAATAACTACATTTCTTCCTATTTTGAAGGTGGAGATGACTTTGGTGCTGTCAGTGATGACAATATGGATGAAGCCACAGTTACATTCTTTCTATGTGTTACACTGCTCAAGCCTCACACTACTTGAAGCAGAATCCTGGAGGTAGACTGAGTATCAATAGACCTAATGCTTTACCTGTGTTGGTTTTAAGCAGACTCTCTGAAAACACATTGGAGTTTAATTGTACTATGCTGTAAAAGAGGATAGGGAATCCTTTGTTTTGTTCTTTTGCCAAGTGTTTTGCAGACATGCCTTTTTAAGGTCCTCTAAGAATGGCTCTGCTGATGGGGTAAGCCTTATGCCATCGTGTTTCCTCTGCACCGAGAAAGAATGTATGCATTTTACTTGAAATTATGTCTACACATTTGCACTAGTTGATTCTATGCCTCAACAGTCAACTCTTGAAACAAATAATGAAATTCTTGATGACTGCAGTAAAACAAGACATATGGCCTTTATGGACATAAGCTGCACGTTGGCAGCTGACTCCTCTGAAGGACTTCATGTAACTTCTCAGTTCAGATGACTGGAATAATTGACAACTATGCACTTTAACATAAACTGACTTGGAAGGACCTTAGTAATATAGACGAACAACATGACAGTAATGTGAAGAACCGTTAGTCTAATTAGAAGAACACACTGCCTTTAGTATTTTGGTAAAAAGGAACACATGGAAATATATTACCTTGATGAATCAGCATAAATCACAATTAAGGATAACTTGGCTTAGAAAGACTATATGGCACAATTTAAGAAATTATGGAATCCTGGTTTACACCAGTACACTCATAATGATGAAAATTTTGGCCCTTTGCTTCAGTTTCTCCACCTGTTAGGGCAATATTTTCTTACCTCACAGAGCTGTTAAGTGATCTGGCAGATGATAGCTATCTATGTAATTGTTGATGCACTTGTTTACTTTTCTACAGAACAAACTAGATAGAAACAGACAACAAATCAATAAGAAATAAACCCCAAAATATAGAAAAGGAATGTCGTGAAGTATTTTAATTAGGAAAACAAAAAAATGTTGAGAAAAGCAAAACCTGATTATTTGGAAACATCCTTTTTTTAAGAACCAACAGCTGAAGTGTTGAAAACTTACTACTGAGATTATATACTTGAAGAACACTGTGACAGCACATTCTGTGTATCTTACTGTCTTTTGATGGTAAAAAATACTATTTCTCAGTGTTATTACATTACTATTGATCAGGTGTTCTGGTGTTTTTTTGTTAGTTGGTTTTGAGTTGTTTTTTATTTTCTTAAAATATTTCACCTCATTGGTGACTGGGAAACAATTCTGCATTATTCTGTGAACTTCTGTATGCAGTAAGAATATGGTCCTTAAGGTGTAATTTTCAAGTGTTCTGATAAAATACCTATCATATGTAAAGGAAATGAAACTAAAATGCAATGCAGGTCACACTTCAGAGGTGTTAAAAAAGTGTTAAAAATAACACTTTTATTTTGAAGTGTTGTCGACTACAACGTGTAATAAACATTCAGATGCATTGCACAGGCAATGTACTCTGACAGTTAATTTCTTTTTTAACATCACACGTATCAGCAGTTGTTTCTTGAATGGGTGTGCCTGTTTCTTGTGTGTGATATACAAAACACAGACAGAAGATGTGAATGAGGCAAGCATGCTGAAAATTAAATTTGCTTGCTGTGACTATAACTGCTTCTGCTAGCTGTTCTCCCCATGCAAGGTGAATGGTGAGACTCCTTGCCTCCTACACAAGAACTGCGAAGAGATGGCTTTTGTCAAAGATGGAACTATAAAACTAACACTAGGAAAGAGTTACTGCAGAGTAACAGTTTGTTGACAAGTTGTGGCTTGCCTGAGCAAGTACAATACTTTATTCTGTAGCAGACAGTAATTCTTGAGGACCAATTACTTTCTCCATTCATCATTCTGCTAATGGGCAACTGCTTTCCTACTGCACTGTTGAGAAATATTACCCTGGTAAAAATCGGGTGGTTTTGAGACCTTTAAGACCTAAACTTATCATCCAGAGGGAACTGCAAAGTCTTAGGCTGGACCCTCAAGGATTAGTTTAGCAATGGCAAATAAGGCCATCACTTAGGAATGAGTTCTGCAAGGACACAGGTCAGTGCCAAGGCACTTCTGAAAAGCAGTGAGATTGTACTCTTCCAAAGGGGTAATGCTTGCACCTCTTTTTAGAAGCTGATTTTCTGATTGCTTAGAATTTATTGCAAGACCATAATGACAATAAAACTTAGGACTGTTCTTTGGTTTTCAGCAAACTTCAAATTTGGACAGGCATATACTCAAATCCTGTATTTATAGCACAGAAGAATAATATTGCTTTCAGTGTGTAGTCATATCACCATTTAAGAACTTCACTGATCCCTCCCTTAGTAGTTCGTACCTATTTCTGAGAACTAACAGGTTCTCTGAATTTTATGCAGAAAAGTTCAAAGATAACAAGGCATGAAGAGGATAAACCATTACGGCTGCAGTTATGGTATGCTAGATATGAATGCCATATGCAACTACTGCCAACAAAATACTTGCTGGCCAAGGATTTTTATTTTAGATCATACATAAAAATTGGCCTAAACAAATACAAGTAGTGGCCTGCTGTAATAAAATATACAAAGTATGTAGAACTAAGAATATATTAGATGCACCACTTTCACTGCAGTCTAAAATAAAATCTTTATTTTACATATATTACTTATGTTCTTCTAAAACCAGAGGAGCAGAAGTATTTAAAATAAGACTTGCATCCTCACTCAGAAGTATTTCACAAAGTTGTATTTTCAGCCTTTATAAAAGTTACAAAGACTATTTGTGAGAACTTACTCTTAAGTATACCAGATTTAAAACATTTAGATTTTATATGATCCAACAGTGTAATATGCACATAAGTTTAAAATCCACTTCCTGAAAAATGTGTTGCAATTAATCCAAAAGGTGATTTACAACTCAGTTATTCTGTGTTTGTGGGGGTTTTGGCTTTTGTTTGTTTGTTTGTTTTGGGGGTTATTTTGTTTATTTGTCTTTTGTTTTGTTTGTTTGTTTAACAAGTCAGTTTCTAAAATACTAACTTCACAGATTTTAACTTGAATCCAATTTAAGTTGCCCACAGAGCACCTACCCTATTTTTTCAGGGCTGACATGTGATGATGCATTACCAGTTGTGTTGTACTTAGGAAAAAAGCTGTAAAGATCCCTGCATTCTGCAGAAAGCCAAGCCAGCTGATGATTCTAGATTACCAGAATCAGGAGTCCTACAGTCTTGTAAAGAGATCTACTGCATCTTCTGATAAAGTTAACTCTATAATTAAAAATTTACTGTATGAAATATGCTACATAATACATATGCAAAAACATGCCAGGCACTTGGTTAGAATGGAATATGGTCCAATAAAACAGCTGTCCCTTTGTGTTTTTCCAAAGACTGTTTATCCTAAGGTAAATCAAGGCCCATTACCCTTAACTCAGTGCCAGTAAGCCACAGGTCCTTCAACACTGCAAAAGCCCAAAGTCTGGGACACACTAGAGGGCTCTTCAGCTGTACCACCACAGACCTCTGTACCCATACATCAACAGGACAGAGGCCTTCATGACCTAGTCAAACCACAACTGAAGTTAATTTCACTTCTATACTAATAGCAATTTAATAACTATCAGTTCAGGTATGTGCTGTAAAGTAGGCTTATGCTGCATCATCACAGTAGCTAATTTAATGTTCTTTGACAAATCCATAAAAAGTGGGAGGATAAAGTATTAGAACTGGTGAGTTTCAGCAACAGAATGATGGGGGAAGAAGCAAACCAATAAAAAGGCTTCCAGCAAAAAACTGACACATTATATACCAAGTTTTGTCCTATACAGGAAACATTTGTTTTTATGTGCAAAGCTTTCTTGTCTGAGCAAGTCACCTTTTAAAGTTTTAACCGTAGGAGCTGTATCACTTCAGCCACCATAAATTATTTTGCGAAGCATTTTTTTCATATAGCATTAGAACTGCTACCTCAGTGTTTATGCTTGTCTTACTGGCATATTCTTAATGAAAAGAACTACTATTTAAAAAGATCTTTGAAAACAAGTGTTATGCAAACCATCAAGTTCATGCCTGGTAGTAGTCCCTTTCTAGTGTGGAGACTATGAGTAGGCTCACTATCTCCACAGATACCCCTTTAATCAAAGGGTTCAAAAGCCACAGGTCATAGTTCACATACCTAACTGTACATCATTGTCCTTCAAGCTTTGGCCTGCCTCAATTTCAATATAATATAAGTTGGCCAATTCTTGTTCATACACTTGGCATGCCAGTGAAGACTATCTGCCTAACCTCTTGGGGCAACAGGAGCCCCAAGAATAGATGGGGCATAAGTCTTTACTCTCAGAATCTGATAAAGCACTTTGGAATACCTCAACAGTTAGAAAACATTCACTTTACCCGATTTCTTATACTGTATATACTTTGTCAAGACACTCATTGGGAAGGTTGCAATAGTAATTTAAAGGATACTGATTGTTTTTCCACTTCTCTCTAAGTCCTAATCAAGTTTGTTATCTTGGGTTTTGGTAATAAACACTATTTTGAACAGGGCAATGGAATTCTTGCTCCACAAGGCAAATATAACAAAAAAAAATTATAGGCACCATCTCAGTTTTTATTAAAATTGTTTTGAGTACACAAGTACCTCCTTTCTGTATGAAGAGTCCAGGGGTATGGGGTTTCCATTTCTTTTACTTTTTCTGGTTTTTTATCTTGTAGCATTTTCAGATGGGGAAAAGGGGAAAACCAAGGTTGATCATGAAACTCCAAGAAAAATATTCAAGAGCAGAGTGGTTAATGAATACACTAATATGTAAAGAAAAAGTCTGAATCTGCAAATTGTCTATTCTGTTGCAGTTTGCTAGCAGGCATTAAATACCATTTGAGGTTTTCTAGGACATTTCAGAAAAAAGTGCTTGAGGTTCATGGGCACAAGACCATTAGCATGCTCAGTACCCACACGACTGCTGTCTGAGGAATCAGTTGGTCCTGAACTGAGATAAACTGGAGGGCGGG
This sequence comes from Daphoenositta chrysoptera, assembly GCA_013397915.1. NCBI lineage: Eukaryota > Metazoa > Chordata > Aves > Passeriformes > Daphoenositta > Daphoenositta chrysoptera. The sequence goes on from VZRO01002271.1 coordinate 20,347, forward strand.
AAAATCAATCTTAGCATAAAATAAGGACTGCTGGGGACGTTACAGCAAGGTGCCACACTTCTGCACTTCCTTCATTCTACACACAGGTGACCAGATGAGAATGCAGTCCAGTCAGTTTTCACTAGAATACCAAGGAAGAATGTAAAGTTTCAGAAAGACTCCTAACTGGACTGTGTTGAGGCACGGAGTAAACAAATGATCCTACTGCCCATACTGAAAAATACTAAAGAATGGGTTGACCATAGGCACAAGATTTCAAGATTCCAGTTTAAGTATGTGCTACTGCCTCTGTAATAGTCAATTGTAAAAAAGAACTTCATAGTGGCAATTAATTATGGAATGATTGAGTTTTAAAAAAAATTTTACTCTGTAAGAAAGATAAAATTATGAGACCACCACTTTAACTGACAACTGTAAACCTGATATTAAAATGTCAAGTGTACTATGAATTCTATAAATACTTTCAGATGTTTAAAAGTTAGATATCCCCATATGCCCATTTCTGGGCTGTAAAACACAGTGAGACTCCTTGTGTATTAGTTCAAACTACATTTTTTTCACCTCATCATTAATTAAGAAACATGCCTATCAAAATAGAAAAAAGTGCAAAGCTTCAGAGATTACTTTATACCTTAATTTACACCCCAATCTTGCAAATTGCCTGTCTCAGGCATATTCAGAGATTATGTGATCCCCAGAAATATCCTTGTAGTGGAACAGTGCCCATAAAGGCAAGTCATACATCAGTAGACTTTTTCTCTGTGTTCCAAGTGCATTTTGGATTCCCCTTTACCTAAGGTTATGTTATGTATCTACAAATAACAGTTGTCTAGGGTCTTCCATTTTTAATGCTGAAGGTCTCCTTGATTATCAACTTTTATAGTATTTGCTGGATTTATTCAATTTTCTATTTCTTTCTGACGTGATACTGCTGTGACAAACAAATGGGGAGGTTCCATTGCAGAATGGTGGCTGACATCTGCTTTCACTAGAACTTCATAATACAGGAGATAAAAAACTGGAGTTACTATGCCAATAATCAACATAATCACGACTGCTGTCCACCATCCTATACCCCAGTCTGCTCCGTAGTAAGGATCCTTGCATTTTTTAGTTTTACCATCAGTTTCAAAAGAGATCTGTTGGGCTGCTAAAGCAGAAACAACTTCATTCAGATTCTCTCTCTTTGTATCATTACACTTCACTATTTCTTCTATATCTCGATCGACTTCTTTTAAGAAGCTGCCAGCAGTCTCATTAGCAGGGAATTTATCACAAAGAGATGTTTCCTGTACTTCTGGGGAACACAGAGTAGGCCGGAGAGCTGGTCTTCCTTTTGGAGAGATGTGGGTTTCAGTCAACACACTGAACTTTTTCACTGGAATTTTGATAGACCTCAGGGCAAAAAAATCTTGATCGTTGATAAGATTGTTAACTCTCTTGATATCTGCAACCTGAAAATGAAAACAACAGCTAAAACATCATACTCCATCAAACCAAAACTCTCTTAATAGTACTACATCCTTGAGAAATACAAGTCTTTTTTAAGGAAACAAAAGGCAAGGTCTTTGTTTTTGCCCTAGCCAAGTCAGCTCTCCTTTTCCGTATTCTTGCTCAAAATGAATCTTGTTTTGCTCAAATTAAGTTCAGATTTTAAGTCTAAGTCTAAGGCAAGGCCTTTGGTTTATCTTACCCTTTCTTTTTTTTTTCCTAAATTGATACCCATTCATACACTATGAAGTCAGAGAGGTCAAAGACCAAATCGGAACTTTACAGAAAGAAGGAAATTAATTATGAGGTAAAAACCTCCTCACATCGGATAAGAAGACTGAAAATCACTTCACATAGATATATTTACTTATATGTATGTTTACATACATATGTTTAACTATCAGTTGGCAATTATCTCTGTGAAATGAATGAGACTTTAGCTCACTGTTTTCAAATTACGTAAATTACTGTTAATTTCTAATTCGGTGGAAAACTTCTGAGTAAGGAGTTACTACAAATTATGAGTTTGCAATTCATCTAGCCACGTGGTTTTTTGCTACTTCTGGGGGCTGAGGCAGAAATCAAGTGTAACTTTTAAACTGTCATCTACCTTACCCAAGTCAGCTCTCCCGTTTCCCTATTCTTGCTCAAAATGAACCCCATTTTGCTTTCAATAAGTTCAGATTTTAAGTGTAATGTGAAACACTCTGCAGGGGTTTAAGTGCCCTTGGATAATCACTGGTTTCATTTTCAGATGGTAACTCCCTTACTACAGAAGGCACAGCCACAAACTTTACCATAATGAAGTACTTATGAATATACCATAATTCAGTGCTTTTCTTTTACACCTGCGAAGCACAGAGTTGTGCCCATTTTGAGATGCACTGTACCCAAGTTCACATGAATCTTTTTAATGTGAAGAAGTCCTTCACTTCCTATGACAGTGTATTTTTTATGTGTATGATGCCGAATAAATTAGGTAAGAATAAAAGACTGCCAAATGCAGCATTTACCCCACCAATTTATGATTCCTCCATAATGCAAGTTATACTTTCTGCCTCAAGCCCCGGGATCTCTCTTCCACATTCTCTTGAATTTGCAAGAAAGAACACAACTCAGTTATCCTTCCTTTCTTAGTGAGGCCTCATCGAGTAAACCTGCTCAAAATACTTAGTTCCAGTAGGTTCTGAAGCCAAGACTTGGTTAACAAGGCTAAGGCCTGTCATGATTAGGAAATAGTTATATCAAGACTTTAATACCCAAAGTCACAACAGGAGGCCCCCAATTCTGTTTCTGCCTGAAGAATTAGATGGCAGCATATTCTGTAAATACAGATTTTGAACCTGACCTCACGGCACCTGCGCACTTAGCAGTCAGTCCCACCAACACGCACAGCTAATTTCCTGTTAAAACTGGAAACGTCAACCAAGACCAATGCCACTGCCTTAATCAGTACTGGCCAACCAAAATTACTAGGTAGGCAGGACATTCACCAGACCAACCTAAGAACTGAGCTGGATGTAGTGAGCACAAAGAAAGGTGCAGAGGCGTGGAAAGCTCCCAAAAGTACAGCGTGCTCATGCTTAAAATATTAAGGCAATTTAGCAGAATTCAAAAGAAAATTACGGAGGATTTTTCCTCCTACCTTAACGGAATTAGGGCTCCACACACACCCTTAAGATAGTTTACCAACACCTCCCTCGTCACCCAGCCTAACAGCGAGGATGGCACTACAAGTGCCGACCTGTGACTGGAGCACAGCTTTGGGTCTAACGTGCACTCTAAAGAGAGTGTCACAACCAAAGCTATGCACTTGTTTCTCACGGTTACATTGGTTTTAAGGGGAAAAGCCCACGGAACCGGAACCCTGCAGTGTACCACGAACACCCGGACGTCATTTTCCTCTTCTGAGAATCACGGCGTTTCCCACGCGCAGCCGGCCCGGGACCGGCCCCCGGGCCCCGCGCCGCCCGGGCACTTACCGAGCAGCAGAACTGCAGCGCGATCGCGTTCAGCGTGTCCCCCTCCCGGATGTCCTTCGTCACCAGGACGATATCATCCAGCCTGTCCCTCGACGCGCTCCGCCGGACCTTCTCCCTGCCCCGCGGCCGCAGCTCCGACACCTCGCCCTCCTCCTCGGGCCCCTCGCTCTCGGCGCTCACGAAGGGGTACAGGTGACCGCCGGCGGGCGGCTGCGCCACGGCGGGCGGCTGCGGGCCGCTGCCGGCGCCTCTGCCGGCCATGCTCCGCGGGTGGCCCAGTGG
>VZRO01002271.1:27597-73173 GCA_013397915.1 Daphoenositta chrysoptera
GGCCCCGGCATCGGGGTGGCCCCGGCCTTGGGAAGGCTCCGGCCTCGGGAAGGCTCCGGCCGCATGGCCCTGGCCTCGGGAAGGCTCCGGCCGCACAGTCCCCACCAGAATAGGCCCCGGCAGCTACCTCAGCACCCCTCGAGGAGAGGAAAAGATAATTTCCTGTGGTTTTTCCTTTCTTAAATGTGTCATCACAGAGGCACTACCAACTTGTCTAATTGGGGTAGTAACCTACCCATCATCAGAACCTTCAGTGTCGGACAGTAGAAGCTTCAAGCAGCTTGTTCCCGCCCACCAAAAACTGGACTGTTTTTAAACTAAGCACACCTAGTGATTTTCATATATTAAGAGGTGTCATGCCATATCTGGCAAGGAATATTTGCAGCACCAAGCAGCTTTATTTTGTTTTGTTTTTTAAAAGAAGCATTCAGTAATAGAAGTGAAGTAACAGTAGTTGTCTGTAGCTGGGAAACTGATGACTCAGACCCTATTCATGCTTTTGAAAGACTGTTTTATGAGACTCATCGGAGCTGTGGGTGGATCTGTAGAGCTATTTGAACCCAGACTTCATATGCAAGGATGCCTACAGTGGTGTCTAATGATTGTCCCACTACACACCACTAATGGAATATCCTTTTGGAGGTTTTCTTTAATCTTTGGGTGGTGAGGCTGCAGCAAAGACCAGGACAGGGAATTTCACCGTTTCTTTTATCTAAAGAGGTGTACTATCAGGTCAGAAAAGAACTGCTGAAGCAGCACTCTGCCTTAGAAGGGGAAAGAAAGTATTGGAGTTTGCTTTGACCCTGCTACACCCCTGTGTGTAACCATTTGTAACTGGTGACATTTTCCCATCAATAACAAAAGGGTATATTCCAAACTTGATGAACAAGACTGGAGCTGCATAGCTCCCATGAATGTTAATAGGAATACAGCCTTTCTCCATTCCCATGTAAGTTACTTTGCATATCCTAATAGTGCATTCTCAATGAGCAACAGGGTCAGTGTTAATCACACCATGACATTCCAACAGCAACTGCACGGATCTGTACCACATTCCTCTTGGTCACGTTATTTCTTGTGTGGCCTGATCAGAGCTAGGAAGCTAAGTATACACCAAGAAACATTAGGAGGATCTTAAGAAATTGACAGAAAGGAAATGTAAGGGAGATGTAGAAGGGCTGATATAACTTGTTAGTCATTTTTAATTTAGGAAAGTCTCAAACATATTCTTTCCCTCTGGAAGTTACCGCATGTCACGTGCCACCATTGTTTTTATAAGTCAGTCTATGATTTGGTACCACCAGGCTAGATTTACATTTAGATAGCAAGTGTCAAAGTGTCTAAATGTATGTTTTAATTGCTTGAACGACATGATAAATTATGACTTATTAAGAGATTCACACAGAAATACATATACAGCCTTTGTCTGTCTCTACTTCCCTGCTTGGTAATTGGGAATGGTAGTAAAATTATAGGAAATAGTAATGTCAAGGTAGCTCTGCAGCTCCAGTGCAGACCAAAGGAAGTTATTAAGCTGTGACTGTAAGATGCAGTAAGAGGAATTTCTTAAGATCTCTATAAAAGAATGCAAGATAATAATATATAATAATAATAACACTAAATCTATAGGCACTGCATAGTCTGTTCTCCAGTGGAAATGTTCGCATGTATACATTTAGCTATAACCATAAAATCATTTAGATTGGAAAAGACCCTCAATATCATTAAGTCCAACCATTGATCCTCAAAACTACCACAAATCCTTTTTAATTTGCAAGGTTCCAACAATAAAAATGGATTAAAAATACCACAAAATTTAATTGTTTAATTTATTATTGTTATGGTCTAAGTGAAAATAAATGAAAAAATATCATTGGATTGAGACTGTATTTTCCTGTGTAATATTTTACATTCTTGCTGTTCCCCTTTTGTTACTTGACAGGAATAAGTAACTCTTATAATTAACTGTATTAATTTAATGTGTATCCATAATAGAAATATACTTGTGTTCCTTCCACAATGCAGCCAGTAGGGTGCAATGGTTGTTTGATATTTTATTTTCAAAAAACTGTAAAAAACGGCATATTTGCTTCTGATTTACTGCTTAAGTACCCTCTGAATAAGAAAATCTATCAGGGAGCCTATTCTGTAATGGTAAAAACAGTATGCAAAAATGCAGAGTAGTTTCTTGAAAATTTCTTTCAAATTGTTACAAGATGGATTTTGTTATTAGATTCGGAATTCCTGTCTATTGATGAATTAGTGTTTTGGTAGTGTAATAACTGAAATTATTTTTGGGGTGGCTTTTGGGGATTTTTTTTGGTTGTTTGGGTTTTCTTCTTGGGATTTTTTGGTTGGTTGGTTTTTGGCTTTTGTTTGTTTGCTTTAAAGATTATCATAGATTCTTTCCAATTTTTGCTGGATGACTGTAATAAATTCCATCCATAACTGTTACTATTTCATATGTTTTCCCTGAGTAAAGTAAGGAAACCTTTCAGTATTTATCCTGTTTTTATTCTGAGGGAATATTTGCACTGTCCTTACATCTTTATCTCGTTTGTTTTCAATTAATTTAGCGGTCAGAATTTGCTGACTTCTGTTCTCTGCTTTCTCTAGGTCTCAGTTTTGGGGAATTTAATTTATTTAGGTCCTCTGTGGGTTTCAACATTGTTTTTAAAATGCAGACACCAGTATTTATGCAATTTCAAATATCCGCCCCGTTAGTGCCATGTACAAAAGTAATTCTACCACCTCAGCTGCTCAACACTAATCTGCTGTTGATGTATCTGAAGATGACATGTGTTTGTTTTTTCTTTGCCAATTACAGAATCACTTTAGACACTTATGATAAGCTGCTGGTCTGCTTGAGTTTCTTCAGATGAAAATGATTCAGAAGACCTGTATTTTAGCTTTGAAGGTATTCAGCAGTGTTAACATGACTTGTTTTAATGGAACCAGCTTACCAGGTGAGCTGTATCACTGTAATACTCTCATTCCCTTTCCACTAATATTGACATCACAAGAATCCAGTTCTAAGTTTTGTATTTACGGGGAGAGAGTGTTGAGGAGATCTATTTTTAACCCTTGTTGAATTACACTCTACAAATATTTTCATTTCTTCATAACGAAATTTTGTGTCAGTGACAAAAGATGGTTGGGTCTCTACATCTTCCCCTCTTGCAGTTGTCTCTGATGGGCAGAGGTTTGTCCTAAGAGCCACATCAGGCAGGAATCACAGGAGGAATGGGAGAGCTCTGGTGATTGGAATTGACTTTGGTACACATCGGCATACAATAGGGTATAAAATGCTGCTGGATCCTGGGACAGTGCGGCAAACTTGAGGCTGCAGGCAGCTTCTCTGGGGATCCCGCACCAGCAGGGATGCCTGCAGGGTACATCTAGCCTGAAGGAAGGGAATACTCACTTTTGGATGGGTGAATAAAAGCAGAAAGATCCGGTCACATATGGAGATAAAATCCTAAAGTAGCTCCATAGGTGCTTTGTAATTGTGCATTTCGTAAGGCCAAAGTCTGTAAACCTGTATGTTTCTGAGCTTGCTGATATTATAACCGTTTAGACCTGCTTATATTATATCCCACATTGGCAAAAGTTTTATCTTAATTGATACAGACTTTCCTCACTTACAACCTTACTGGCTTACGAGTTTCCACAGTGGAGGTATTCTGTATTGGTACAATGCTACCTACAGCTACAGCTGAGAAAAGCTTTCTCTGGCAAACTGTCCTTTGATGTCACTCCACTGAGTGGGAAAATGCCCTCATACTGGCTTGGGTACCCCTGCAATCCTGTCATCTCCACAGCTGCCTCTTCCATGCCTCTGCTGTTCTTACCATGTGAACAGAGGCCTATAGGCAAGCAAGAGTGTTCTCTGAAATACCCTAGCATTACTTTCATCCTTTGTTTCAAGCTCTTTCTGGCTGGAATAGTGGTGTATGCTGAGCAGCTTGTCATCAAAGGGAGAGGGAATAGTAGAAGGGAGCAGGGGCAAGACCAGGGAGGCTGTCTCATGGTAAAGGGTCTGATTCAGAGTCATAAAAATCTTTGAAATAGAAGCAGGTATGATATCCACAGCCTGCTATATTGACAAATATTTGTACTCTGTTTAATGTGTGTTTAATGTGCAGTTTTCACCTCTAAGGGCATGCAAGTGTAAATGAAACTGTTGGATTAATACTCTCTGCTCCTGATATTAGTAATAATTAATTATACTCTAGCTGTAAACATCTTACTATGCTTTCTTTCAAATTTTCAATTTTTAATTTCAAATTGATTACAACAAAAAAAATATATAGCTATTTGTAATCTCAAATATTTAGTATACAGCTAAAGAAATGGTTGTTTCCCATACAAAACATGTTTGTTTCAATTTTGCCTCTGTTATTTTTAGGTAAGTACAGCATATTTTAACAAATATGAAAGTACTTGTGAAATAAATCATCCCATTCAGCTTTTTTAAGCACTTAACATATGAATACAAATGTTCAGTTTATGACATAAATACAAGAATGATCTAGTAGAAACAGTCTCTTTGGAGGGGGCATTTTCATGAATTTTAAAATAGATTCCTCCCACCCTTGTTTTCGTCCAACTTTTGTCTTTCTATTTGATTCAGCTTTTATATGGGACAGCTGAACATGTCAGAAACCTTTAAGTTCTTTCAATGAGTATCAGGCATGTGAATGCAAATGCATTACTAGTAATCTTCATCAGGAGAGACAGTAACATAGCCCGCATGGCATCAGTAAAGTGTTTACAAGGTATTAATATGCCTACTGTGACACATTGTATTTAAGGGGAAGCAACAAGGAGTTTGTTTTATTAGTTTTCCTCCTCCCTCGAGTAATAAATCTCAAAAGCTTCAATATTGATTCAATGAAATGAATGGTTGAATCGTTCTGGAGAGGCTCTGACAAGTGGACAAATGCTTCCATGGTTACGTTGAGCTATGCAGTATGGTTACTGAGCTTTGCTGGTTTCCTCCCTCTGCCATTGAAATAAAATAACAAGCCACAGGGTAGCACCACACATGGTGAGCATAAACTGGAAACAACTTTAAAAGATCAAGTTAGCTGATCTTATACAGATTTTAAACAATATAGGGTTTATTATTTTATGCTCTGTGCCCTAAATATGCATTTCGGTAGTTTCTCCTTCGTATATCACTTTCCCATGGAATGTTTTTATTTCTTGTCTGAACAACCTCTCTTTTGATTTGGAATGCCATAAATCAGAAGCCTGTGTGAAAGTGTGTTTCATAGTACTGTTACATGTGTTATGTTTTTCTAGGAATATTTATGTATCAAATGGTGTGTCTGCATCAATACCTAGATAACATTGCATGCAATACCTAGATAACAAATTAAAAATCATGTGTAGAACTTTTATATGCAGTTGCTTTAGGATGCTTTGCAGTATAAACGTAATTAAGTGGCTTGATTTTTGATCTCCTTGCGTTTGAGGTACTCAAATTTCAGGTGTCACAGGGAAGATGGACATTATAAATACATAACATTTTAGAAAAACAATACAAAACAATGTCATATAGTTATTTCATTAGAAATTACATTCAAAATGTTGTAGATCAAGCATTGTGTTAATAGAAGGAAATCCTGAGTGTCTTCAAAGCATAAAGTGTAAATGCAACTAAAAGCAGATGTATCGGCAATAGTTACATTTTTTTCTCTTGGAGACCAACTCCAAAATGAGCATGTTATGCACTGTATTAGCACTTGTTTTAGTTGTTTTCTCCCCTACGTGCTTGACAATCCTCAGAAGGACCATATCAACATCAGAATGCTAAATTGTTTCAGTGCCTCTTTGTGACACAATATTACATGGATGAATGCCAGGATTCCATACATCCAGGAAAATAAATTCATAAACATGGAAGATAGTTAATTCTGAGACAAAAATCCTGGTCTTAAAGCTTCCTATTAGAAGTTTATATTTGTTGTTTGTAGGTACTGAATTTCACATTTAATCAAGTAATTTGTCTTTGATCTTGAGGGGGAAAAGTAATCAACTAGTGAGAAAATATTTCGATGTTTCACTCGAAAAGAGATGAGTCAATTCTTATGTTGAAAAACATAGGGGATTTTGTGTTTCCAAGTAGTTCTTTTCTCATTTGAAATAAAGCAAACAGAATGCCTAGCTGTGAATTGGGGAAGTAAGTCAAGAGCATGCAGCATCTGTAATCCTCTTGGTTTTATCTTTAAATAGTTTTGGAAGTCTTTGAAATTAAGAGCAAATTAGATGCAAGAGATTATGGAGAGTTTTTAATATTTTTATTATGTCTTACCTTCAGAAAAATGTGCTTTTGGTAACCATTCTATTTGAATTTACAGTCTAGTGCTTGGCATGCCCAGAGGTTGTGTGTTTTGATGGATATTTTATGAGAAAACTTCTTATTTGCTGCACAGAATGTACAGTGTCAGTGACATGCTGCAAATGAAGAGCTGGACATACTTGGAGAAACACGACTGCAACTTCATTTAGCAACAATAACTGCGTAAGAGGAGCGGGCAGGCAGTTCTTGACAAATCCTCGTCTTGCTGTTTTCCCATGCGGCACACAAGCCAGTAAGCATCCACTGCTGTTTGAAGGGAGCTATGTAACTTTGTAAGACAAAACCAACCCTTCAGAGATGGCATTCTTCTTGCATCATTAGAGTGACACAAAATTACCTAAATTGTCTCAAAATGGCATGATAGAACTTGATCACCCAAATCTAAGATACACTAAGTTGAAACAAAGCAGTTATTTTCTCATTAATTGTTCATTTTTAGTACACTGTAATGTATTTAAATTAACGTTTTTAAACAGCCATTTCACTTTTGGTGGAAGTCTTGTCAAATGCGAGTTTAAGTTCATTAATCAAAAAGTTATGATTATATGAATAGTGTTTCTGCTGTATTGTGTGTTAAAATATAGCAGCCTTTAATGAGTAGATGCTAGAAAACATTTACTTTTTCCTAATAATAGGAATAATTCAGTTTTTTCTGTTAAAAGCTCTTTTAAAATGTTAACATCAGCATGCTTTATCCTTATACAAGTAAGGAGCTGTACCATAAAAAGGTTAACCTTTACCAAACTGATCACAGGAAACATAAACAATGCTTGTCCATTGAGAAAGAGTGCAATGTGCTTGGAAGTTTTCAGTTTCTTAAATCCTGGACATTTCTGAAAAATAGAAGATCAAAATCTGATTTTACCCACAAATACCTGCACATGAACCTGTCTGGCATAAACCACTCAGTCAGAAGCATTATACTCAAACTTTGTCATTCAGTCTTCTCAGTTTATTAGCATTGTTTGCATTTTGACTATTTTTTGCTCTTTCCTGCATGTGTTTGTTTATTCATCAGGAAGCTATGCCATAAATCAAGATTATGATATTAAAGCATTCCTAGCCCAACAAACGGATGTGGTAAAGTTCAGGAAAATGAGCAGTGCAAGTGCCTGGCATCAACAGTGGTTGTGCATTTCTCTGGCGTGGGGTGGCTGGATAGGAGTCTCCAGAGAGTGCAGGTAGGACAACCAGAAAGTGATCATAAACCTCATTTCACATTTTGAAGAAGAGACAACCCAACCATGATCCTAAGCTGCTGTGGGATAGCAGGTTAGAAGCCTGCTCGCACAGACTAGTCAGGCTGTGCAATGAACACACCTCTTTGGTGTGAGTCTTGGTCAGTTCTATCCTCTTTTGAAGCCTGATGTAGCATAGTTCCCTGAAGACTATGCTACTAAAGTCGTGTGCTATAGTCCTGGCTGCTGTTTCTTTCAATACTGCCAGTTGGATATGGTCCCCAGTGTGAATCACACTGTGTAATAAAAGAGAAAGGGGAATGCAACCTAGATGTCAGCAAAACAAACAAATATCTGTACAGAATCAGAAATCAAGCTATAGCTGCACATGCACAGGGAAGGATATTAGTGCTTGTGGTCATCTCTAGCATGGTCTGTCTTGCAAAAATGCTCAGCACCATGGACCATCATTCAAAGAAAATCCACTTAAAACAACCAACAGCTGACTACCAAGATCAAATTAATTTCTTCCAGGAAAATCATCTATATCTTGTTGATTGCTCTGTGACAAAAGCAGCAAGATCAGCCTCAATATCTGCCTATATCTGGTGGATGTTACATATTTTTGAAGTGCATCATATTGGAGAGATTGATTTATAAATAAGAAGTAAAAATAACTTGTCTGATGTATCATAATTAAGGATTGATCTATGAAAGAACTATGCACATGCTTCTTATTCCTCATTCTGAGTAGCTGAGCCTGCTTTGGCTAACGCACCAGAAAAGGTGATTGATAGACCTATACATCTCTGCAGGACCAAAATTTCAAAATTTTTGGGATCTCTTTGTCTGGTACTTGCATCTAAATAAGTGTTTAGCCTAGAATTCTGAAGCTTGGCTGTTGCAGGTGAAAACAAACATCAATTTTAGTGGCATTTATGAATAAAAAAATTATTACAGCATTTATTTTACGTTTCTGGTATTCGTAGATTAAAATTTCAGTACCTCTTACTGAAAACCAAATGGCACAGATGTAAGACAAAAATTTTCCTTAATAGGAACAAAAACAGAAGAGAAAATACACTTGCTTGAAAGCCTTTGTTAGATGTTTTTTCTTCTTGTTCCTTTAAGTCATATGCTCTTTCTCAGGGATTTGTTTCTTCTTCTAACTCCCTCTTCTGTGGTCTTTTCTTTCAGATGATGCCAATAAAAGGAAAAGGCAAGGTTTCAAAACAAACAAACAAACTGGAGTCCATTGTTTCTGGTGCTTTCAGTATTGGTTTACTTGCAGCAGAGCTATTTTTTGCTTACAGAGTTTTAATGATTTCTAAACAAAGGATATCCAAACAAACAAAGAATTGAGGGGTGTACTTAATACACCTTATTTACTGGTTTTATTGAAAAGAGAAGCTAAAGCTGACCTGGAGGCATAGTTCTGTGCAATGCCAGATCCGTTGTAGGTCCAAAACCAGTGATTGTTTGTCTCTGACATTTTTAAGGGTTGGGAGTGCAGTGGGGGCTGCATGCTGAGTTGTTAAAAGTGTCTGTGGAGTGTCTGATGTCAATCACCATCAGCCTTCCAGCTGCTTGAAGATCATCACTGATAAAATCCTACGGGAGCTCTCTCTCATCCTCAAGTATAAACAAAAGGAAGCACAGATCCCTGGAGTGGTATGATGAACATGAAAAAAGAGTAACCGGGGAAATCCTCAGGGACTGAAAGAAAACATGGAGTGCCATGTGTTGAGTCAGAGAGCACAGCAAAAGGTACAGTCATTTGGGATCTGAATGCAGTTTTGTGGAAAGAGCCCATGAAAATAACCATGTGAATTACTTAGCCCAAGTATGAGTTCTCACTCTTCCTTAGTTTTCTAGCTCAGTAAATAACAACCTTTAATGTGTTCAGGCCTTCTATAATTGAGAACTAATTACTATTAAGGCAGCCCCTCTGATAGCTGGTGGGAGGTGAGCTTTGTACAGAAACTGGATGAAAAGAGGAAGACGTGAAGTAAGTTAAATAAGCTGAACATTATAGAATAAAAGATAAAAAGAATCTTATACCTCAAGTATCCTTTCGGCCAGTTTATCCAAAGAGGAAAAACAATATGGGATCTGGATTTTGCAGCTGAAACATAATAACAGTATGGTATTGAAAAAGATACTACTTATCTCTCATGCTCGTACATTAAGTTCTGTCTCATGCAAAATTCTGCACTAATAGTATTGGCCTTTGAAGGACTGCTTCTTGCTCCCTTTTTTATTTTTTTTTTATTTTTTTTTTTGCCAGATAAACTGGTGCTGGTACATGAGAATTATGCATAATAAAGTATTGATCAAAAAATACGTTCAGATATAAACCAAGATGAACTAGTGCAAGAAGTGGTTAAACATATAAAACAGATTATCAGACAGAACACCCTGAATTCCTTTTAGATGCACAGCATAGTTTTATAGAAGAAAAAAGTACACTTGAGTTTTCTTTAAAAAGAGAATTTTTATAATGCTTGGGGAATAATCCCAATATTTCCTCCACTCATAAGAGCTGGAGTTTGTTCTGATTATTAATGTCTACTTTTCCATCTGCATGTTAGATTATCTATGTCTTTATCAATTATACTGCAAATTTTTATTTATCAACATTGATTTTCTCTATAGCTATATACAGAGTAAATAAAGAGATTCTTCTTACCTAAACAAGCTAGGTAGTAGTCTGAGATAATTATTTGGACTCCCTCTTTTGTCAAAGGAGGAAAATAACCACCTATTAGAGGTAGTTCATCCTGTCCTACTATGATTCTACACTAGGCTTGATGTTGTATTAGTTGTAATTAGTTTAATTGTAATGCTTCTACTTTAAAATACCTTTGTTATAAGCAAAATGCTTCTTGAGGTCTATGAGCCTTTTATTAAGTAATTTTTCTAATCTTTCATCATTCTCTAGCATCTTCTTTGCCTTTTCATGTTTGTTTACATTATTCCCAAATCATCATAACTCAATACAGATTGATGTAGTGACCAGGTTAATTACATCAGAAGGCATAGAGTGTTCTAGATTCTGTCTTAGTTTTGCCCAAGTACTTCTGTGCTCTATTTCTGCCTTCTATCCTTTAATGGATAAGAAGAAAATTTGATACTTATTTACTAATAAATGGGAGAATTTGTGAGTTTGGGGGCCAACATTTGTCTCAGATTGACAAAATCTGAGTGTCACCTTTGTGTCTCTCTTGTGGTTCAGGATATCCTTGGAATGGTGGTGACCACTAAGTATGAATTAGATATTAGCTAGAGAAATGGCTGAGTCTGGAATGCTTCATCTAGGATTGGAAATTGTTTTTCTAACAGATAATTGTTCCTCCATCCAGAGCACTGAATAGCTGTGAATTAAGATGAACTGCATGTTCGGGTGCCACTCAGGACTTGAATCCAAAATCTGTCATCATCCAATAATAAAACCTGCCAGTTTTGCAGTGCACAGTAGTACAACAGTGCAGTCCGAGCTGAGTGGAAGACCTGCCAAGGCCGTGGAGGGAGGGGCTTGTTTTATCTCAACAACAGCAGGGCAGCAGCAATTGCTGGGCTTTGAAAAAATTTTGTCCTCTTCCATCCCACCCCCTTTTATCTCCACAGCAGTGGGAAGGCAGCAGCAGTCAGGAGAGGGAGGAGAGTGCTGGACGCTGCGCAGAACAGAGGGAGGAGTAGGAGACGGGAATGCATAATGCGTGAGTGACAGAGGGTGTGCAGGCGGCTGGCGGAGTCCAAAAGACGCGGATGTTCATGTCCCGGGGTCCAGGTAGGTTTGTTGTCCCTCTGTCTGAGGCGGTAGTTGCTTTGGAAGCGTGCTGTTTTAGCTGCAGAGATGTTCCCTGTCCAGCCACAGGGCTCTGCAGGCAGCACCTGTTGTGGCAGGAGCGGGGTTTAGCAGCAGCAGACGCTGAGTCTGGCGCTCATCCGTGAGGGGCTGCTGGAGGGTGAGAGTCTGCTAAGGTTTCTCTTGTTCCAGCAGCTCCTCTTTCTGCTCTGCAAAGCCGGGCAGGTGGAGACAATAGTCTTTCCAATGGAAAATCCTGTTCTCAATGGATGCTATCGGGATGCAGCTCAGCCTAAAGCTGACAATCTTTGACTCTTGAAAAAGAACAAAACATTAATTGGCAGTTTAAATTAGGTGAAAATAGAAGTGGACGAGCTGGCTATACACTGTGTATTTTAAAGGAGGGTGAGTTGAAAGTAAGAATGAATTTTTTGAATAATTGTCTAATAAGGAATGAGTTTTAAACGTTAGTAATTACAATATGATGTGTAAGTGATTACAGTTAGAAATACTGTTTTTGCTTCTTGCTTTTGACGTGTTGATTCTATATAACACATTGCATAATTTGCTAACCCAGATAAAGTTAAGATCAAATGTATATGGAACTGCTTGCCAAAAACCAGTCATTGTTTTTTAATGAGTCTGTAATTGCTTTATAGTGCAGATGTGAAATAACATGTGATTTTAGAAAGTCTTATTCATTGTACAGAAGCCAAAAGTGTTTTGTTTTTTTGTCTTGATAGTACTTTACACACATTTTCTAGAATAGGTCTTTCAGTTAAGTACTAAGCATTTTGGGACTCTGCCATGAGGGCAGTTTAATAACTGAAGGTAGAATGTGATATATTTAGTTTATATGTCCCTTAAGCCTAAAACAAGCTTCTCTTACTGAACAGATTTCAGTGTTTCCATGTGGAAAGACCCAAAAGAACCAGATTCCTGAGGAAGTAAAATTCTTCGTGGCATAATAGGCTTAGAATTGAAATGGGCAAATATTTGATAATATAAGAGCTACCACATTTCAAGGATATACAGTTTCTAATCTGTTGTTGTTACTGATATTTATGTTGTTATTGATTTCTGAAGCAAAGTTTTGCGCTTTAGCAGTTTTCTAATATGCTTTAGTGTTTTAATAGCTTTAGAGGAAGAAATCAATGATGTTTACTAAATTTACATCTGAGAAAATTAATTAGCACTGATAATGGGAGCACATGCGTATTAGCTTGTAAGTGTGGTCTGTGTCCTGGACACATGATAATCGATGGGACAAAAAAGGTATCTGTTTTTGTGAAGACTAATGCTGGGCAGTTTATTTGTGCTGTCAGCATTTTGAAGGTTGAAAAGTAGTGCTGTATGAGTTTCAAGTTGTTGGTACTAGTGAATGAGATCGATCCTCATGCATTTAAATCTCCTGTGCAATTCTTCCCTGAGAAGCTGTTGTGAGCTTTATTTAAAAGAAATTTTCAGAATTGGGCCTAAATCATAGCATGTGTTAAGATCTCTACTATCCATGGAATGTTATTATTTAAGCTTATTATCTTCAAGGGGTTTTTATTTGCTTTGGAATTCCATTAAAAAAAATAATAGAGTGCCTAAATCTAAAAATGCTTGCATGAATATTTTAATTAGCATGTAAATATGATGACTAAAATTTAACTGGTGGGAAAGCTATGAAAGAATATTCCTTTAGTTGTGTAACACTAAAGAAGAGTACTACTACAGAGGTCTGTGAGGATCTCATTCATTGGGTACCAACGATTTATAGCAATTTGTGAGAAAAATATTGATGACCCATGAATCACCTTTGTTATTGTTACACAGCTACCATAGTTCTTTGGAATTGTGACATGGTAACAGTGAGGGGATTTTTAATAAACGTGGTTTTAAAAGTGGTCTATAAGCTTAACAGAACTTTCATTTTAGAATGTTTCACTGAAAAATTGGAAAAGCATGCCATTGCATCACACTTTGAAGAAAGAGAAGATTTAAGATTTGTCTCAGCTACATCTGAAGTGTTTCAGTCTAAGGTGGTTTTGGATGCATCAGAATAGTAAAGTGTATGTATGATTCTTGCTCTTGCTTGAGATAGCATATCTGATGCAATTTAGCCAAATTTTATTTCTGAATAATCCCAACCTCTTTCAAGGTGTTCCTGGTATTGGGTCAGTTTAGTTGTTCACTAAGAAATACAAAAATGTAGGTAGGCAAGAGTAAATAAAAAGAATATGTAAATAAAAAGAATATGCTAAAATTATTTGCTCATGGACTATTAGGTGTTGACCTTCTAAAAATATGATCACACATGTGTAATCCTCTTGATTAGCTGTACTCATTTGTAGCAATTGTGCTTGGATTTCAGCTCTACAAGACTGGCCAATTTAGGTATAACCATTTTGTATACAGAGGTGAATATAACAGTTCTTTCCTCTCTAGAAATAAGCATACGTACTGTCTAAAGGCTTCTCTCAAAGTGCATTAAGAGTCAGATGCTATATAATATCTCCATCATCAAAGTGAATTTTACAAAGCCACTGCTGTCAGTTGTAGGCATTTGTCATAGTTCCACAAATTCAAGAATTATGTCTATCTTATAGGAGCTACATTAGTATTTCTTAAGGGAAAAAAAAAAAAAAAAGATTGACAGAAGGAAGCAATATTACAGGCCCTTTGTCTTACTCCAGGTGGACCCACTGTTACATATTTTATTCAGAAAAAAAAAATACTAAATCACAAATGATTTCACAAATGTCTGCAAAGTCTGACTTGCTTAAGTCACTTTTTCTGCGAATAATCTCACTGGGAAATACTTTGTGTAAATAAACACTTCCCAGATTTAGCTTACTCTGTGAATGAGAACTTGAGGCAGTTTGCAGAAAGAATTTTCAAACTGTGAGTTCTGAAATATACCTCAAATATGAAAAAAATATTTCATAGATTGCCTTATGAGTATTTCCTATATAACGAAAGCTGCTGTAGTTTCTTGTACTGAAATAATTTGTAGATCTATACAAAGGTTACAATTAAGATAAGTATGCCTGTACTTATTGAAACAGGCATATTGGACAGGCTAAATTTATCTGGCAAAATTAAACATCAGAGAAGATACTTTGCATGTTTATCACAGCTTTTGTGTTTGTGGATTTTTTTATCAGGACAGAATTTCCTGTAGAATGTAACAGCAATATATATTTTTCTATACCTATATACTTTTATTTAATCTTGTATCTTGTATAGATTCATTAATTAGAATACAGTTATGATTGTCATTTTCTGATGGCAAAAGAAACTTCTCAGTCACTTATCCTGGACTGGTCCAATATGTTACTGCTCTGAATTGTTTCAAGCTTTGCTTCATTAAGGATTTAACATGGCCTTAATTCAGCCATCTGTTATGGGTTTGGCAGGCCAACAGATCTGAGGTATTGGTAAGAGGTTTAGAAATTTCCCACATTTCTAAAGGTTAGGAAAACCTTTATGAATAGATTTTGAATAATTCTCAGCAAGACAATGGTGCAGAAGTGGGGTAAAAAATGCTTGTCTGAAGCTCAGGGTCCCTTGTCTGCCTTTAGCTGTGCTGAAAGGCAATTAGCATTTCAACCAGCCAATTTGGTTACATGCAATGAAGTACTTGGGTTTGTAATTTGCTGCTTTTGGCTTGGTGCTGTTGAGAACTAGCTTTGTGTAATCCTCTCAAAGCACCTTTCTTTCCAGCATAGTTATTGTTGCTGGTCTTAAATAACTAATCAACAAAGAGGTTTTCTTGTCTTGGACTGCAGGGTGCCTTAGAAAAACGAAAAGAAATACCCAGTTAATAAGGCAATGATTATAATTATTAAATAGTGATTATTAAATTGTGGCATGGGTTAAAAGGTTTATAAAGCTAGGCAAAGCACCATACATGATAAAGGTATGTAAGAAGGCTTTGGATCCAAACAAATTTGACTTAAGCAGTTCTCTTCTCAGAGAAATACTTTATCATGTGTTTTATCTAAAAACGGATTGCCTAGATTTAAGAGATTAATTCACAGTATAGATTAGAGTGAGGGCCCCATGCTAATCATCTTTACAAATTACACAAATGTATTTTTACTTCTAGAGAAAGAAGTCTTTGGGGAACTTTGTAACACAGAGATTCTTTAATTAAGTCAACGTCATTTGTTACAAGCTAATGAAAAATTTATACATTTTACTGTAGAAAAGAACCTTGTCTTAAATTCTTGTATTTAATAATATGCTTTTCTGAATTAAAGAAAATCTCACTGATTCAATTATTGTAATAATTAGGCACCACATTAAAAATTCTGTTTAGCTCATACATGTGTTTTAAATTGTAAGAATTCATTGTGGATAACAGCAATTCTGTCAGTCACCTGCAACAAGGCCATCTAATCTTCACCATGAGGCTGTAATTTTGTATCCTAAAGTTTTGGTGTTTTTACTTGCAATAACATTATGTGTAAAGCACTGCTGCTGATTTTAGTTTAAGTATGAAAAAAATAGCTGCAGAAACCCATGGTATCTTTTTCTGATATAGACTATTCATTCAGGTCATGGAATTTCATTCACAGCAGTCTCTAGGTATTTGAAACTGTGATAGTTTTGTCCTCAGCTCCCAACATATATTCTCGACATATGTTAAGTAAGAGCGTTGAGGACATGCAAGACACCTCCAAAATTGACACACAAATGGAAATTATTGTGAAAGTTCAGATCTCTACTGAAGAATAATAAATGGCTGATTTGCAGTGAAGCCTGCAGAACTTCATCAGCTGGATTTCTCGTCCCATTTGTGTTAAGAGCTTGGTCCTGTGGCATGCTCAGTCATGAAGTTACTTCTACAAGTATGAGCTGGGAGTGCTAGACATTTTAGTGGGTGGGTCGCTTGGTCTTGATTTAGTTTGGTTGTTGTTTTTTGGTTTTGTTTTTTTGTTTTTTTTTTTTTTCCCTCAATCTCCTTGGTTTTTGGTGCAAAAACCAGTTTGAGAGGGTATAAATGCTTACAGTGTCTGAAGTTACAGTTACATTGTGCAAAACACCTAGGTAAAAATTTAGCCCTGGTTCTGGAATACCCTGCAAATTGATTTCTGTCAGTGAAAGATGTTACACTGTTTTCATTAGAACTACATGGGTGGAAAATGGGTTTCGGTGTGGAGATGAAAACTTTGTATTTACCTTTTGCTTAAACTTATACTGTAAGTAGAACTGCTCATAAATAATGTCTTGCTTTTCACAGTATGTAGTCAGACCTAAATATGGATAGATTCTTGTCAATTGCGTGAGATAAATTGAAAGCTCTGCAGATGAAGTCAATGTGCTTTAACATTAAGCAAACTCAGATCCCTACTGGTGCATTTCTTAACATGGTTAATTAGCAGATTTCAGCCAAAGTTTATTTACATCAGACTCTGATCTCTGTTCTAAATTTAAAGTAACCTTAATTAGCTCCAAGCTGTTACACTGGAGGTACTGTGGGTAAAAATAATCCAGATCTTACAGCTAGTCAAAATTATTTCCTGGTTCTCTGTTTGACTTGAAAATTATAAGGTAACTGCAAATTGTTGTAGAAGACTTGTGTTTTCTCTGCTTGCTGCTACAAGTAGTGGATTCAACACTGCTTGAGAGTTTTGCCCTTTATTCCCTGCTCAGAATTAGAGCAAATGGTTACCTCAGAAAATCTCTAGCATTATGTGGCATAAGAGGTAACATTTGGTTCTGCAGTGATGAATACATGGTTTAGAACTTAAAAATTTTGATGTATTGAAGTGAGTATTGAATACAGTTTATATCCACTCAAATTCTTCTGAGAAAATAAAAGGAATTTGCCAGAAAATTTCCACGGAGTACTCTGGATTTCTTACACTTGTAAACTCTAAGTGACCTCTAATAACAGGGTGAAATGATTTGGATTTCTTCTTATGCCTCTGTCTTGGCTTCAGCTTGCAGATTTACTGCTGTATGTATTGGTTCTGGGCTGTGGTGATAGATGTACATTTCTGACTAGTAAATATAAATACAGTGGCAGGCAAGTTAAGTGTATTTTCTTCCTTAGGCTAAGATGTCTATTTTGAGGGGTGCATGCCTTTTCCGAGAGAGGGTAATTGAATGAGCAAGAATTATATGAAGTTGTTGAGGTTTCATTAAATTTGCCATTCCCAGTAATACATATGGTAATAGATAACAAGAATTTTTTTTTTTTTAAAGTTGCAACTGTTAGAAAGGAAGTGGTCAGGGAAATAATTGACTGATGTCACTGTTGTCAATGTTAAATGCAGATAAAACTTTTTATGCAGCACCTGATGTTGTGCTGCGGTACTGTTCTGTCAAGGCAGCAGTAGTGACTAGGGAAGTAGGCAACTGAGACCAAAAACTTCAGGATAGTGAAAGCTGATCAAGGGATTTCCAGCACCTAGTAGTTTGTATTTGTGCTTTGGCTAGCACTTTCCAATGTTAGTAATAAGAAGGGGAATGAATGTCGGATATCTGACATGTCTTTGTAGTAAAGAGAAAGACGGGGAAACAAGTAGAAGAATGGGAAGCAGAGACACTCAGTAACACTGAAGAATGCTCATGGAAACTGGTGAGACAGACTCTGCAGCTGTTAGCATAGTCCAGGGATGCACACAAAGTCAGTATGATTCTCATTGTTTGTTCCCTTGAAGCAATTTTAAGGCAAAAAAAGGGATATAGGTGGATATTATTTTGAAGTAGTACCTTTGGAAAACTCTCTTTTCCAATCTGAATTAGAGTGAGAGACTTACTTATTCCACATCTAAACAAAAAGCCCAAACCAAAGAAGGAACAACTGCAACCAGCAGAGCAGGTTTGCGCAATGCCTGCTATCCATCCATATGCCGAGTTTTGTTGTATCCTCCTTTTCGTATGTGTGAACTGTGGGAACTTTGAGGCTAGGAAAAATGAAGTCTGAAATAAATTATTTCTCTTTTAAATTGGAACCTTGATAACATGGAAAGGAAAATTTAGTAAATCAAAATTTGTACAATCCCTGCTGCTTTCCAATGTTCTTCTCCATTATTGTAGTAAATGTCAAGAGGTTCTGAGAATGCCTAAAATAAAAATGCTGAAAATATGCAGGGCTTAAATATGTTTCTACAACAGGTGCAGCAATGGCAATGGCCTTGTGAAACTTCTTGCTCTATGCTGTTCCTGTGTACTATAGAGAATCACCTCTTTACATATGAAAGAGGACATGTATCTGTCTCCCATTGTATTCAGCCAAAGATGCTGCTGGGTGCTGACATCTCTGCTGTGAATAGATTTCTCTCTGGCAACCACTAATGGTTGTAATGCTGTACTCAATGCAAAGCACAAGGCATGCCAGTTTTTTAATGTTCGACTTGGCTGGGTATTTGTAATCACGGGGTGTAGACAAGGACAGACAGTGAAAAGTGCACTTACTCTTGCTCCTGTGTGTCTGTGGGCTTTAGAAATACACAGTGAGTTGTGTGATGATGGGCGGTGGTAACCAAGTTGTAGCTGCTGGGTGGGAACAGTGCTGCTTCAGCTTGTTGCTTCTCCTGTAAACAGCAGCGACAACTCTGAGGTAGAGGATACTTAATACCTTGTTCCATCTGCTTCCTTGTTAGTGAGCTCTCTTTCTTTTGCCACTTTCCATTTCCTATCTGGTATTTTAGGCTTATTTCATTTCAGATTTTTAATCTGGACTAGCCTTCATTTCCCTTCTTGATCTCTCCATGTTTCATTAGACTATAGATTCCCTCATACTTCAAAGAAAACAGCCAGGAGATCTTTTAATTCTTAAGGGTTTACTTTATTAAGCAGAGCAGCCAGTGTAAAAATCTGCAGAAAAGATCATTTCATAAACCTTAAAGTCTTCATCTGAAATTTGTTCCAGAAACTGACTGGGAACAGCAAGCTATTCCTGGTGATTCACCAGTTTCATAAGCCCACCTTGGCTCCAAGTGGACAACAGATTGAAGTGGTATTCCTTATATAAATTGTGACAATACTGTGGAAATTACTGTGTGGAATCAGTATATGATTTGTTGGATTCTACACTATTCCATATTTTAGTGGAAAATACAAATGTGCTTCAAAAAGTGCCATAAAATGCATGCTAAAAGAAAATGTTAGTCATCATGACTCAGAATTCTGAGTTAGATTTCTTTATTTTTTAAAAACTGTATGGTTGAAGAATGGGATTTTTTTTTTACTTTTAAAATCCTTTAATACCATTAAAATGTCTAGATTATTCATTGAAAGGTATGGTTTGGTTTTGATGCCAGAAACTTTTATTATAAAACACTTAGAAACATCATCTAGGCCTTAGCACATAGCATTGTTTTAAGCTACCACTGATATTACAAATGATTATTTGAAATGGCTCAAGTCAGAACATGATAACAGAATAGCTAATCCATTGACTTGTAGGTACTCTAAAGATGTGTGATGCGCTATTGCTTTATGTTGTTATAAAAACATTCCAATGACTTTCAGTGGTTCATTAAGCTAGTTAGAGTATCTCAATATCCTGGATGGAGAGAAATGAACTCAATAATATTTAGCTGAAACAGAGGGGAATGCTTGATCACCAAATTGTGATTTGTAATTGTAGTTTACCAAAAGTTTTTGTTGAACAAGTTACAAATTAGTCACCACTGGTTTAATGAGGAGAGGGATGTAAGGAAGGGTGCTCTTGTAATCCCTGATCTTGCAAATGCTTCTACTGAACTTTATGCAATATAGTTAATAAAGAACAAACTGTGTTCCCATATAAATTTGCATAGGAATTTAACGTACAAAGTGAGTTCATTTTTGATAAAGTAAAATACTGGGATCTATAATACGTTTTCAGCTATTTGAATAAATTTGTTCAACATTCACTAAGTCTTGAAGCATGTTATTTTAATTTTATTACATCACATCAATTAAAAAAAAATAATCATGATTTTTGAAGTTTAGTTTATATAAACAGAGTAAAAACAACTTCTGGCAGACTGTGCAAAGTAAATCTTAGTACAAATAACGTAACAAGGAAGGATACGCACTAGCTGAATAATTGATGGTATGATTGTGAAACTTCTCTTGTTCCGCAGGAGTAATCCTATAGTTTTAGAATGCTCTCTAGTAGAAGTAATAGAATTCAAGTAATTCTAAACTTCGTAATCTTGCCCTCAAGGATCATGTTTTCAGTATTATTTACTAGAAGCATGTACCGTGGGAAGGTATTGGCAAAGTCTATGACAAGGTAACAGCTGAAGTTAAAAGGTCAACAAATTCCTCAATTTAGTATGGATGATGCCTGCATCTGCAGACAGTGTAATTGTCTGAGAGTTTACAAAGGTTAGAAAACTCTTCTCTTTCCAGCTTGAAGGTTTTTTTGTTGTTTTGTTTTTGTTTTTGTTTTTTTCTAAGAGCAGTTTCACATAAAACCAGAAAAAAATGCCTTGCAAATTAATACATTTGGAAGTGGTGATAATTTTAAATTCCAGGGGGTTTATGTATATATATTTTATCTTTGCCTCCCACTGTAAGCTTTTGCTGCACTAGAATTACAGAGGGGATAGATATGTGAGAATCAAGCATTATTTCTTGTCCGTCTGTTACGCACTGAATTACCAATAAGAGCCATGGATATTTTGAAGGACTGTGTTCCTGATAATAAAAGTTTAGAGTAGTGTGAAGCTACGCCGCAAAATTATTTTACTGCGTGACATTTTTTTTCAGAAATAATCAGACACTGTGCAAGTGGGTGGTGAAATGAATAGCTGTTTTCATAGAGAAAATAGTCCTGATTTTTGCACTTACTTTTTTTTTTGTTTGGCTGTTCCCTCTATGATGTTCAAGAGATCTAGATGAATTTATTGTTACAGGTAATTAAAATCAACTAACTTTGTCATCCCACCAGTCTTTGCTTGTAGGTACTCTAAAAAACATTGATAGTTTTCTTGACTGTACTTCCAATTTATACTTAATATGCCATGTCTGGGAATCTTTTTGTTCTTTAGCTTTCCTGAAAGCAGTTTATTTCAAGTCCTCATAACACAACATAAAATTTATCCTTGACCAGACAGAATTTGTTGAAAGATGAATCAAAGACTTGAAGTCTTTCTGAAGCTGTGTTAGTTTTAGCAGTCTGAAGACTATCTTATTCTCTGTTCAGTCCAGGATTAAAACTATGTGACTGCAAACATGAAACATTCAGAGTATGTGTTGGACTTCAGTTCTGATTCAAATTTGACACACATTTTACAAAGATGTGTTTCAATGTACTTATGCCATTTGCTGTTTTAGTGATAATTTATGACTAAATATTTGTAACTGCCAGTCATAAATAATGAGAGCAAGTGCTTTGCAAACATGTCTGATCTTAAATGTTATTAATATACAAATATAAATGTAGTATGTTCTGTACAATTTATACAGCTGTCATTGACCAGATTTATCTGGAAATTATAACACTTGGAAGGATTATTTTAAGCAAAGTGACATTTTATTTATATATTTAATTATACAAATACTGCTTGTATCTTGTACAGAAATTTTAAAAAGTAGTAGTATAAAATAGTGATTACGGATTAAAGAAGCTTGGTGAGGGAACTAATTCAATTAAAATTCTATGTTCTAATGCATTTTGGTGTTTTGAGCACAACTTTGTTCTCTTGGCTTTTTCCGAAACTGCTAAGTTCCTTATGTCAGCAATCTGCCCTTTCCAGTATCCCTGTTCTCAGTTCTGGTCTGCAGTGTACAATGTAAGGCTCTGCAGAACAATGCAACCGTTTGCAATTTGTTGTGCCAGACTCTTTTAAAAGTGCATCTTTCACAGTATCAACACCTGATGACTTCACTGGGATTTAAAATAGTATTTTACATCTCAAAACTGGACTCCAATGTAAGAGAAAGGGGCCGCCTTGGTTTTAAGTTTGCATAACCTAACAGAAAATACTAGACATTTTGCAGAAAAAAATAAAAGTAAAAGTCTGGCTGTACAAAAATTGCAGTGGCATTTAAAACTATCACAGTGGTTGTCAGGGACAGGAACACATGAAAGGATCATGGAATAAGAAAAGGCTCAAATGTGTAATGTATGCAAATGTGTAAAAATATTTAATTGTGAATAAGATGTCAGAAAAGGATCTGTGTGATGACTGTAAGTATGCAACCCTTCACATTTCCTGTAATTTTTTGTGTATTTTTAAATACAATCTAGAGAGCAAAGAAAGTGGAAATAGAACTGTCACCTTGAAGCCAATTATTTGTTGATTGAAAATGAAAGTAATTGTGGTAACTTCATTGGGTTTTTTCTTAAAAGAAGTTCCTTGTTCCTCTACTTGAAGAAGTCAGTAAACACTGCCTAGAAAATCATTAGATGAAAATTATGAAAATAGAATTAGATACACGTGATAATTACATGATATGACGTGATTGTAGTGGAGACCTATGCATGTTTCAATCTCATTTCTGAAACTCAAAAGATGATCACAGCATTTGAAGAGTTGAGAGGGGTTGACTGGAATGGTAACGTCAACCATGAATGGTTTGTGTATTTTAGATTCACAATTTATTTTTAATTTTTTTTTTTTCTACAGGGATGCCCTCTGCTTCTTTATTAGTTTATTTGCTTTTAGCATTACTCATTCATTTCACATCTGGAGAAACAGAAGTGAAGTTCAGTGGACAAACAGAATTTGTAGTCAATGAAACAAGTACAACTGTTATACGTCTTGTAATTGAAAGGACAGGGAAGCCTGCTAACATCACAGCAATTGTATCGGTAAGAAACCGTGGCAGTTATATTCTCAGTAACTGTTGATAACTTTCTGAAGGGCTTTTTGGGAAGTGTGGACTCAGATACATGGAAGGTTGTGGGTATGACTGATAAGACAGACAAGGGGGAGCCACAAAAAAACCCTGTTTCCTCTTCTCTGAACTTCTAATTTCACTGTTCTGAAAGGAAGAATAGTTTTTTTCACAATGGTTCTTTCAAGCCTTTAGCTTCTAAGAAGGATGATTCAGGTGTGGCAGCTATGCTGGTTCACTGACTTCTTTCCATTTAGTCTCAGTGCCCAACTGTAAACTCAGTCTAGTCCCTTTGCTGTCTTGACATGACTGCCTTTGTAATCTCTCCTCTAACCACCTCACTTACAGTAGAATCAGGGGAATTTTCTTCTATTTACTGAGATGAAAGGAGGGAAGTTCTTTATAGAAGACTTAATCTTGCCAACTCTGGTGATCAAATTGTTAATCTAGGTTGAATGCCTAGGCTCCCCCCAGTGCTTAGAATGGAAGGCAGAGGGCAGTTACATCATAAGGTAAGTTTGATTCATGTAGAGTATTATGAGGTGTACAGATCAGTGCTTCCTCTACAGGTATAGCTTTTTCAATAAAAAACTTTTCATGTGGTGCATTATGCAAAAGGTACCCAATTGCAGGGAAGGAAGTAATAAATGATTCTAAATAAAGTGTTCTGTTTGTTGTATAGGGTTTTTTTTTCACCTGTTTACTCAGCATGAATAAAATGGGCTATTATCCATGTCCAGAAATTAACTGTGTGACAGCAGGGGAAATTGTGGGAAGACTTTCGCACAGAAAAGAGATTCGAATGAGTCTAGAATGACAATATAGAAGATATTGAGGGAAGAAGGAGGTGACATTTGGTTCTGTGTTTATTGCAGATTGATGGAGAAAATACAGGAGACTTTTTTGACACATATGCAGCTGCATTTATACCCGATACAGAAACAAACCGAACAGTGTATATATCTGTCTGTGATGATGATCTTCCAGAGGCTGATGAGACATTCACATTTCACTTGACACTACTGGTAAGTCTCAATTTTTCAGTTTATCTATTCCACAGAAAACATTTGGTAATCTAATATAGATGAATGGTGTTTAATAGATTTCAGAATAGTCTTACTGCTCGTGATCAGTAATAGATAATAACTAAAATCTGGAGTCTAAGCAGGATGGTGCTTATTGCCCTTCAGAAAGTTTGCATTTCTGTGGATGTCTCTGTGTCATGTTGCTGTGCCTGACACTTGAGCAGGCACTGCAATCAGCTGTGGATGTTTGAAGGTGTACTAGAGCCCAGAAGAGTGAGATTGTGAAGCCTTTCCTGTTTTCCTGACTAGAATGTGCCTGGAGGAGAGGGTGGAGGAAAAAGAGCAGGGTAGTAGAAAAAGAGGATGACTGCCAGAACTCCAGAAGCAGATGTTAAATGTGACTTACCCAAACCCAAACCATTTTATAAATACTTACCAATAAATTTCTTCATATTGTTCTGTCTCACGCTACACAAGAGGGGTTCACATTCGCATTTTTTTAGCTAACAGTTCATGACTAAGTAAGATGTCAGTTTAGTAAAGATAAATTTTCTATTTCATTGCCAATTATTACACATCTATGGGGATGTTTGCAATGAATATAAAAACGCATATTTTCCCTTCCTTCTTACTTTGATTTGTAAATGTCTCAATTTTACAGTGCTATAAATATTTGCTTCTTATAGCTGCTATCCCAGTATATCCTTTAGCTGGTATCCCGTTACAATAGATTCAAAGTTTCAGTTTTACACAAATGTTAGGGAAAAAGAACAACTTTGGAATTCGTGTCAATGTCAGATGCTTCATATATTGTTTCCTATTGATATGCTGTTAATAATTGTTAAACCATTGTTAATAATTTGCAAAGTTTGTTTCAAGCACTTTATTGTTGACTATTGAGAGTGTATTTCCACAGTTATTAGGAATTATTTTATTTCCTTCTATTGCTTTAAAAAATTCTCATTGTGATATATAATAAAAAGATATGCATTTTTTTAAGCTAATATTAACTCTTAAAAAACAGTAAAATCAAAATGCCTATTTTTTTCTATCACCATACTTAATATCTTATTTTGGTTTTAATTTTAGA
This sequence comes from Daphoenositta chrysoptera, assembly GCA_013397915.1. Lineage (NCBI taxonomy): Eukaryota > Metazoa > Chordata > Aves > Passeriformes > Daphoenositta > Daphoenositta chrysoptera. Next base: position 52,844 of record VZRO01002271.1, read on the forward strand.
AACCATCTGCAGGGATAAAGCTTGGCTCTCCCAAATCTGTCACTGTAACAATCTTATCAAATGACAATGCCTTTGGAATAATTTCTTTTAACATGGTATGACTTTTTATATGGTATCTTTTAGAACATTTTAGAAAACATAGAGGTAAAATTGTCAAAGATGCTGGTTAGTTATTCACCCAAGTCCTTTAAAAATAGATTCTGAGTTACATCTCTGAAAATGTCTCTAGAGAAAATTCATACATATATACAGCTTTAATATTTCTATATGCTTTTGGGTGTTGAGATGTTGTCTGAGACCCTCAAACTTCGATGATTGTCTATGTTGCTCATCTAAATGTAAAGCTTTTAAATATTGTTCAGTCCCACTGCCTCTCAATATAGTATGGAAGAAGTGAGGAGTAATACCATCGGAAAGTTAAAGAGGCGGCTTGGAAATTTTAAGAGTATATACATTTTTCCCATCTTAAGTGAGCAATTTTTTATTTAACTCTCAAGCTGTGAGACCAGCATCGTAATACCTTCTCGGGATAAGACAGTGGTGTCACTCTAGTGGTATGGAGGATATTTGCAATAATACAAGGTTTGTGTTAGCAGAAAGAGAAACTATGCTTTATTGCTGGCATTGTGGCAATATACTTTTTAGAAGACTTCTGTGAAAAAAATCCAATGTGAGAAATTTTAGAACCACTGTATTAAACCATGTTGCTCCGTGAAGTGCTGTAATTCTTTGAAATCTCTCAGCTGCAACAGTTTGATAGACAAGAGTCCATTATTTCATTATCTAACAAATGAGTTTTTATTTTTAACAGGGTTAGGAACTCCTTTAAACAGGTGCTCATATGCCAGTGCTTAGTGTATGGTAACTATGCTCATTACCAAAAAAAAAACAAAACCCGACAAGAAAACCCACTCTACATATATTATGATAATTTTTTTAATCTGAAAGTTTTCAAGCTTTTTATTCGCTGAACTAATTGGTTGCTAGGAAATGTATGCAATCAGCGGACTGGTTTGCAGATTGGATTAACTTGTCTGTGGCAGTTTGTTATTTCTATGGTAACAGTTTCTTCCTTCTGCTGTGATATTTGATCTGTGCCTGATTGCCTGTCCCTTTTCTTCCTCATTAGTCTGCCTTAATCACAGTGAATGAGCCTAGGGGCAGAAATGAATTTGTGCCTCTCACTCTAATTAGGGAGAGAGGAACCTACGGGACGGTCATTGTAACTTTTGAGGTGAGTTTATCAAAAAGGCTTCATACCTTTGCCTATTAGACGAAACTGTGAGGCCATAATCATAACTTATCAAAGTGTTTATTAAAGTGAAAGGACTAAATGTCTACATTTGTTAATTCTGTTTCATAAAATGGAAAGATACAACCTTTCAAATGGAAAGTATTGCGGTTATCTAGCTGCTTAATTTAAGGGAAAATGAAGACATATTAAAAAATTAGTATTCTCTGTCATTTGGGAAGATATATGAGGCAGCATTAGCTGGTATTTTTAACAAACAGTATTTTTTAACAAACAATAACAAACAATATTGAGTAAGAAATTTATTTTATATTTCTTCAAAATTTATAAGCACCTGACTCTTTAATGCTTGTGCCACCTGCAAACATGTAAATGCAGAGCTCAATATTTAGTGAATTTCTGTATCTGTAAGATTGTAGTTTGAATTCACAGACATTTCAACCTTTCAAAATCATTACTTGAATATTTAGGCCATTTTTCACATACTTCATTTGAATGGGATGTACTTACTGCCTTTATTGTGAGAGGGAGGATTTTTTTTTCCTTGTCTAGTTCTGATTCTATTACATTATTTAAAATTACAGGTAATCCTTTTTTAAATCAAAAATCCTTTATCAGTTGTCATCAAAGATTTAGTCTAGATGTGTCAAAACCTCAAAAGATTTGTACTGGATGTTATTGCATGCTAAATACAGCATGTATAGACAATGTACAGCATGAGATTCTTTATGTTATTTATTGCAGATATGTTTGTTTTAAAATCCAATAAATTTTACTATCTGTGCAATTTATCAGGTTCATCTCAGAACGTAGTTTTTATACATATGTTGAAAAAAATTTACAAGCTTTTCTAGAACAAAAACCTAACATATTGTCTCTATGGGTCCTACTTTTTTTTCAGGTTTCAGTATTAATTGTAATTTCCTTAGTATCACAAGACAAGATAGAAAGGTCACCAAACCAGTAATTGTTATTATTTTGTCTTGGAACTGATTAGGAAATGTTAGTTAAATTTAAAGAGAAAAACTATCCTTTCTGTTATTTAGAAGAATCCTTTATGCATCAATAGATGTTCTCAAAGGCCTGTATGGAAGTAGTTTTCTTTCTCTTTTTCTGGAAATACATAATTTCTTCAGAGTGCCTACCCTGATTTACTCCATCTGCCAAAAAAGAGTAGATTTTCACAACTGGATGTGTGTGCATATGATCGGGAGGTGACTAAATAAATAGTAATTTATTATGCATTTCACACACTGTATATTAGCCATTATACTAGATTTTTATGGATGCTCTGTATATTTCTTATCAAAAAAATCAATTATTTGCAGATAGAAGATGGACCAAACTCAGCTGAAGAAGACTTAAGTCCAGCCAGAGGAAATATTACATTTATGCCTGGGAGGTCCATGTTGATTTATAATTTAACAGTGCTTGATGATGAGGTAAAAAGAATCTGATTTTATTTTTGGCTTGAATATATAGATTACCTGCTTGCTGTTCTGGAAGGACTTGGTATATTATGTTACAAAAATTCTTGGTTTAAGCAGAGCTACAAGTGCTTCTGCTTCATGAAGTTCAGTTTTGTCTCTGTGGACTATCATTTTATCTTTTTAATGCTGCCTTTGTATTTCTAAACAATTAATATTTAGTTTCTGGATATACCCTGGATGCTAGATCTGTTATGTGCTATACATAAAAGTACAAATAATCAAGAAAGCATTATATTTTTATTCGAATGGAATACTGGGGTTGTTGGATAGTCAAGGATGATCTTCCTTAACTAGATACAGGTTCATCTATTAGACTGAGTTTTCTATATTTAACTTTTTTGTGTGAACATGATAGAAAACAACTTGACAAGGAAATTCACTAAAAAATACGTAGGGAAAAAAAAGTATCTGTGTCAGAAAAGGGAAACTTTACAGCAATTTTTTTGCATATTTGTGTTAATTATGGAAAATAACCTCCCACGTCTATAGTGATACTAGTATTAAGAAACTGTGCCAAACTGCTGTGTAGAAATATCTCTTTCAGATTAGATGTATTATTTCTGTAACTTGTACTCAAAAATAATTCATTAGGTTTATGGGGGGATGTGATTTATTTTTCTTCTGAGAGGTGCTTTTAATGCTCTTTCACTCAAAGTTTGATCTATACATCTGTGGTGGTCCTCTCACTGAAAGTCTTCCATGGGCTTCCAAAGGTTAATTTTGTGTAAAAATCCTTTACTGGTAATGATAATGGAATGCATAAGTGTTCAAAGTTACTCTCAGAATTTAATTTGAGCTGTTAGCATCTGAAGTTAAGAAAAACCATGGAACAGCTATTGTTCTGAATTGCAAAGCCTTTTTTCTTCAGAAATTAGGGGGTTGCAGATCTGATCTCTACAGTACTACATTTATAGTAATTTTATTGTGTACATTTCCTTTTTTAGTGAGGAATAATGGAAACTTTGTAACAGAAAATGAAAGAGGGAAGTCTGCACTGAAAATCTTTTGTATTGTTGTCTTTGAAGTCAGACTGGGCTTCTCATTGGTCAATCATGATGCCATTAAGAATTCCAAAATGTCCCGTTTATGTGAGATGTTAAGATGTAAACTACAGCTAAAGTTGTGGATACATTTTGATTCTCTTAAATGTATATTTTTAAATGACACCAGATGGAATATTAGTCAACTAAATGAAACATAAGTTAGCATTTTTTCTAATGAGGTAGACCAACCGTGTTGCACTTCAGTATAGGAGGGAGGTGGCTGAGATCTTCCAGATCTCACACTGACAGCAAACCATGGTATCAGTCAACAGCATGATGGAAGTTTCAGTGCCACAAGCCAAAGGCACTGAATTGGCATAAGCTATCATGCCCACTCTTCTAGCCCTAGAAAAGGATCTGAGGGTGGCCAATAAACAAATGAATGTGAAAGAGAAAGAAATATTGGACAGCAGGGTTTTCAGAAATTTTAATTTTGTCCTGGAATTTCTCTCAGAAGCAAATACTACTGGTTTCCAGTTGTTCACAGTAAGATGCAAAGATCACAAATAATTTTTAAATACTTACTTTTTATTTATACGTATTAATCATATTTTTTCAGCTCCATAGCTGTAGCTAATCAAGATTTGGGAAATAAAATATAGAATCATAGAATAATATAAAATGCTGAGTTAGAAGGAGCCCATTAGGATCATCAAGTCCAACTCCTGGCTCTGCACAGGATACCCAGGAATCACATCACACCATGTGCCTCCTTATATATATATATATATATATGTATGTGTGTGTGTGTGTGTGTGTGTGTTTATATAGTAATATAAAGCAGAAAACTCATCCTTAATTCTGTAGTTTGTGGTTTATAAGCAATTCTTTATTGTCTGCTGCATCTGATATTGGAGAAGAAACAGCTAGAACTAAAATGTAGTTTTAAACAGTTGTTTTGTAGAAATACCAAAACCTGTTTTATTGCTAAGAACAATAAAACACTTTCTCAGATCTGTGATGGAAATTTTGTCTGGGATTGTGGGTGTGTCTGAACAAAGGATGTGTTCCTTTTCCAGTTGTATAGGGATGGGTGGGCCAAGGTAGGTTCTCTCCAGAAGTTGTTGTTGTATTGTCTCAGGCACATATAGAAGTAGATCAGAATCAACATTGGAAAAAAGAAAATTTAAATCTAAGTAATGGAGAGGAACACTTGTTTCCAAGTAGAGGTGGCTTTCAAAAATGGCAGTCTGTCTCCTCATACTCTCAAGCTGTAAAGATGAAGATTTTCGTGATTCTTGGGTAATTTTTATTTGGTTTTTGTTTGACTTCCTACCCTCTTCCAGAAGTATGTTTTGGGAAATAGAGACATTAAATTTTGAAAAGGGATTTTTAGCAAATGTTAAAAGCAGGGCTTTTCTCCTGTTTGTTTTAATATGAAATGAGCTTCCAAGTTTGTATCATTTCACCCTTCTGCAAAATACATAAACTGTATTTCTCAGTATAAGTGTTCTGCATATATTTGAAATGTGACTTACACCTGGTTGCTAATACTATTTTTCCAGGTACCAGAAAATGATGAAATCTTTGTTGTTTGTCTGAAGAGCGTGGAGGGAGGGGCTGAAATCAACAACACAAAGAACTCTGTTTGGATTAATATTAAGAAAAATGACAGTCCTGTGCGTTTTGTTCAGAATGCTTATGTGGTGCCTGAGGAAGATGAAGTGGTAACAATCCAAGTGGTTCGTGGTAAGGATATCAGTGGAAAATTAATTGGACCTGATGAAGACGAAGTCTCTGTCAGTTACGCCATCATAACTGGGGATTCAACTGCACATGCACAGCTTAATGTAGACTTCCTAGATCTACAGCCAAATACAACTCTTGTTTTCCCACCTCTAGTTCATGAAACCTATTTGAAATTTAAGATCCTTGATGATGCCATACCAGAAATTGCTGAGACCTTTCAGATTATGCTTCTTAAAGAAACTTTGCAGGGAGATGCAGTTTTGATTTATCCATCTGTTGTTCAAGTCACTATCCAGCCGAATGATAAACCCTATGGAGTGCTGTCAATCCACAGTGTTCTGTTAGCTCACACTGTTATCATTGATGAAGACCAAATCTCAAGGTACTACAGATCTTAAAATCTATTATCTAGTCAGTTTAAGAGATTTGTTTGTAATGGTTAAGTATCCTTAGGATAGCATTAAAAGTAATTATAAAATCACTACTAAAATATAATGTAGTCATCACTTAGTGTGTTGTTATTATCAACGATATCTACAAAGATTTCAAGGAATGTCTAATTATGCAGAAAGTATTTTAATATCGATAAACTGTATGTAAATAAGCCGTAACTATTCAATTGCATTATCAGAATAGTGAAAACTCCTTAATGTAAAGGTAGGATCAGTGAAGTTGTGATACTGCTACACACCAGTTCAGTGGGAAATGGATTTCTGTCTTCCACTCTTGGTATATTATTATATATCTATAAAACCAGTCTCTGATTAAAGAAAAAAAAAGTGTTGAGTGTCTCCCCTGAAATAATTATCTTAAACTCAAAACCAATTTAAATATTTGTAATTTTAAAGAGAGATTAAAATCAAAACTCTATACAAATTTTATAGGCAGTCTGATATACACTATTGACAATCTCAATAAAAATGTCTAATTACTGCTAATTACTGCAGTAATTACTGCTAATTACTGACGATAGTATATCCCCAAAGAAACAAATAGTGCCTTAAGCTATTATACTATGAGAAACTTCGAAAGAATATTTTATGGTATGCAGACCCCTGCACTTGAGTATTCATCTTTCTTTTTTATACCCCGTAAAGAAATCCTCCTTTTTAAATGTTTGTAAGTCATGATTTCCAGACTTATTGTTGTAGTCATTCATTTGCCAAATTCAGGCAACATGACATTTTCAGTATCATAAATATCAGTAACTGAATATATTTTCAGGACAGAGACAAACAGTTCATTCAAAAGCATTATTTCAATGCTCATGCCTCACAACTGTTCATGATGTAGAATAGGCAAAAAGTTTTCTGAAATTTGATTTGTGTTTCTCAAGACAAATGTAAAACATGCCGAGACTCCACTCACTTCTCAGTATCTTTTTTGCTGCAAACAAAGTGAGATCTAACATGTATTTTCAGAGATATTATAGGAGATCATGAGTAAACAAATCTTACATATGAGCTATGATTTCACAAACTGTAAGCCTTGAGTCAAATGTCAGTTGCAAGTAGTTAAAATTTATACTGCTTAGGTCAGTGTAAATATTTTAGGGAATTGGTAACCATGCATGCCAAAAGTAATTATGATTTGTGGGTTTCTGTTTTCATTCAAAATCATAGGTTTGAAGAGATCACAATTGTAAGAAATGGTGGAACACATGGAAATGTTTCTGTTTCCTGGGTTATAATCCGAAATAGCACAGATCCCTTGCCTGTGACTGCAGACATCCTTCCAGAGGCAGGGGAGATAAGTTTTGATCAAGGGCAGATGATGGTGACACTCCAACTGAACATTGTTGATGATGATATACCAGAAGAGGCAGAGCCTTATCTTCTGAAACTCCTACCTCATACAATACAGGGAGGTGCAGAAGTCAGTGAGCCATCTGAGGTAAGTTTGTGTTTAGAATTCTTTTGGAGAAGATACTAATGAGTAATAAAGACTTTACCAGTTTTAGTGACGTTGATTGATTGATTGATTGATTTGCTGAACAGGTGAAAGGGTTTGGTCTTGGGTAAAAATCAAGCAAACTAATTGTTAATATAATCTTTGTGTAAGGAGCTATATCTAAGGTATTTGGCTGGGTATAGTATACCATGCCAGACCCTTTTACTGTGATAGCATTCAGTTCAGATCATTCCCAATGGGCATTCCCAATAGATAGCACTGAATAAATGCTGTCTCAAGTGACTGCTTTCTAACAGAAGACAGGATAGTTATTTTCACTTGCGCATTTGCTCTCTTAATGCTTCCTGAAATTCTTGTTACAGAGTAACAACTTCAAGGGGAGGGCTTGGTGATTAAGACTGTAACCTCTGAACTATTAAATAAAGGGTGGCTAGCATTGCTGACGGTTCTGTGACTCGAATCCCTGCTTTGTCTTCCTCAAAAATTGTTGGAATAAGCTTGGTGAATAAAATGAAATTCTTTACAATCTGAAACATTTTTAAATTATTCACTTTGGCTGCTGAACCAAAAAATCAGTTATTCAGAGCTCATTCTGGCACATGTGATGATGCATACTGGGAAAGTTGCCACTGTCAGTGCGATGCTTCTTGTGTGTAAAGAATACTTTGGGGCTGTCAATCTTCTTTCCTGATGGCAGTTTACTAAGGAGAAAAATGTATGGTGACAGTCAGGAGATGCTTTTGTAAAGGTGTGAAACTATGGTATAGAGTAATGCAGCATGCTGTTTTCTGCTTTGCAGCTTCTGTTTTACATTCAGGACAGTGATGATGTTTATGGCCTAATAATATTCCATCCTTTGGAGAATCAGAAGATTGAAAGTAATCCAATGGGACGTTTTTTATCCTTGAGTTTTGCAAGAGAAAGAGGAACAGTTGGAGATGTGCAGTTAGTTTATACTGCACTGTATATTCCAGCTGGAGCTCTGGATCCTGAGAGAGCGAAAGGTGGCATTCTAAATATGTCTAGAAGAAGTACTCTCATCTTTCCAGAAGGAGAAGCACAAGCTACTATAAATATACCAATACGAAATGATGCATTTCTTCAAAATGGAGCTCATTTTGTCATAGAGGTACCTCAGTTATGTTATGGGGTGGTTTTTTAGCCCATGTAATATAAAGGATATAAAATAGTAGTAGCTTCTTCCCTTTTAATTTAATTAAAATTATTCTGCCTGATTAAAAAAAAAAAAAATTATTAGTTCTGTAGCCAAGAACACTTTTTTATTTAGATACAGCTTTCACAAATATGCTATAAAGAGCTTTATTCCCAATCGTTATCTACTAATTACACCATTTAAAAAAAATACACTGTTTTAATAGGATTCAGTTATTAGTCATGAAATTGAACAAAACGATATCAATGTTACAGAAGTTAGTTGCCTTTTCAGGTATGTTATTCTGTCTACCCCTTGGCTTTTGATTTAAGCAGATTAATGTTCCTAAATTACAGATGTACGACAGATTTTAGAAATTACGAGCAAGGAAATATAAATTAAAAATAGTCAAACATATGTTTAATTTATGTGGAACTTTGACCAGAGAACTTGAAAGATTCTTGTCGTTTTCCCTGTATGAGCCCTTTTCAGTTTTTTGTCTTTTTTTTTTTTTTTTTTTCTCTATCTGAATTTGTAAGAAGGGAGACTGTGTCATTGCTCATAAGATTGGCTGGAAAAATTCACTAAAATTATACTTTTGAAAGAAAATGGGTTTTCAAAAAATACTTAAAGAAAGATTTTATATTTTCTGATGATTTTTTTTTTTTTCATTTTTCACTATAGCACTATAGAAAAAACTAGGTTTGCGTAAACAGTAGCAAGTTATTGTTCAGATATGCTGCTGTGGGAGATCCTGAGCATTGTAATCAGTAATTGTTATAATTATTTTCTTATCTGCAGTTAAGACTACCACATATTCTCTACTTCCTCTGATTATCTATTGCCACTGTCTGGGATCATGAGCCCAGGGAGCAATCTTGATACACAGACAAAGGGGTGACTTGGCGCATCCAAAGCACAAGTCTCAAAGTCATTTATTAGTTCTTTTTAATCTTTTCATTTTAAGTCAGATACCTTCAAAATTTTCAGATGGAGATGTTGATGTGAAATCATAAACATAAAATCTGGTAGTTGCTGAGGATTTCTTCCCTCCACCTCCTTCCCCCTACATTCTATTAAAAAAAAGAAAAAGATCAGAGAAAAAAATATTGCCAGAATCATATTATCGTTTTAGTAGAAAACACTCCTTTTACATTCACAGTTAGGTAGAGAATTGCATTCTGAAATATTAGAATACGTTATTGTGTTTTCAGATCATGAGATCTGAAAGATCAACAGAAGAATTGAAATACCTAATTCCAAGCTCCTCTCAGGTAATAGATTACAAATAACATTGCAGTGTGGACTATGGACAAGACATGTGTGACAAGTACTTCAGAATGCAGGCACTTGGACTGTCTTTTCAAACTGCAGATTCCAGGGAGTTGGGGGTGTATGTTCGTACTATCTCCATGAACAATAAAAATCTTTTAATTTGAATACACAAAATCAGACGCAACTGCCAACAAAAATAATTCATTCAGAAAAGGAGGAAAAATATCTCTATTTACCACTATGACAATCCTTCTACATTGTCAATAGTCTCAGCAAAAATGTTTAGAATGAGATTACAAAGTTTGAACTAGGCCCAGTAAAGGATCAACCCAGGAACTGGGGAAGGAGGGATGGAGGAAGAAAATTAAGCTTAAACACAGCAAGAGAAGGGATAGAGGAACTGGAAATGCGAGATTAACATTCTTCAGTGACATCTTCAATTAAATAACCAATTCTTTGATGTGCAGACTAATTTTGGTATGGATGGGGAGATTAACTAATTTAATAAACTGCTTGGCATTATCCAATTCTCAGTGCATTCTTTTTTTTCCTCATGAGCTGATTTGCTTTAAGAGGAAACACTGAATTAAAAAAAATAATCTTAATGTTTCATTAATTATTACTTTAATCTCAAAGTTATTATCCAGGATAGTAACAAAGGGAATTCTTTCATCTCCATAGTATTTCAGAACTTCTACTGAGCTAACTACCACAACATTAGTCCACTTGCATGGTGTTAATTGGGGAATTAGCGCCTACTCTAAAAGAAATCTTAGAAAACAAGGAAACAAACAGTCCCACCCTCTATTCCTCAGACTCCCAATAACTAGCTTGTATGGTTGAGAAGCAATTTCTAATTACAGTATTTATAAAACAAATCCCATCTATCATGAGATAAAATGTGCGTGAATATTTTTGCGTGTTACTTGAACAACAGTAGAACAAAATATGATACAGTCCAAGTATTTTGTATAAACTGGTTTTAAGAATCGAAGGGATTTAAAACTCATCAGTTGAAAGGATGATTCATGATAACTGTATGGATTTAAATAAGGCCATTTTGCCCTTCTCCACTAAAACCTGTGTGGTAGCATCTAATAACTCCAAGCAAAAACACCCTAATGGGAGTTAAAAGTTGTCATTGGCGGTTCATGCACCAGTGAAATGTTTACAGAAGTATATACAAATCAGTCATGGAAATGTCTGTTATTATGATCCATGTAGACAGAATCTCATTGTGGTATAAATTATATTTGAAAGGAATATTCAAACAAATAAAACAAGGAAAGTCCTGCTTTCCTTATCATGTCAATGCTGCTGATGGGATAAGAGAATGGTATTTTCCATTCAAAGAAAAAAAGAAACATTTTTCTATTTCTTCTTAGTATTAATAAACCATCCAAAATATGGTCATATAAGAAGAGACTACAGTTTTAAAATCTTGGAGTGATTTTCAATTCTGAATGTAGTTCTGACATACTAGTTATTGTAAATAGAGAAGTTCTTACGTTTTTTTGAGAGAAGAAAGAAGATTGAATCGTTCTTTGGCTTCATGAGCAGCCGTGAATTATTATGTTTCCAGTGACTTCAGCAGTTTGTTATCAATGCATGGCAAAAAATAAAGTTAGAACAACACCTGGGGTGCTTGGCAGATCAATTCATAGATCTAGTAATGAATTGCCCAATTTAGAAGGTTCATTCTCCCTCTACATACATTTAGTTGTGTACATGATTTTTCTGAGAGGTATACCATTCTGCTGAGAAAGCTTAATAACATCCGCTTCATTTCTTGCACAGCTACTTGCACATTTTTGTAATAACAATGTTGCTTGTAGGAGAAATTTATTCTGGAGGTGTTTTGCTCCTTGCGTATGACACATATTCCAAAATGTCAGAATAATTCTCACTTGATACTAAGGCTTCTTATTTCTCAAGTTTTTCTTTCTTTTTCTTATAGCTGGAAAAAGTTGAGCTGCTGAATAGAATTCCTCTTGTCCCACCTGTGAGTCCTAGATTAGGTGAGATTCGAAATATTTCTTTAAGGATTACTCCAGATATTGCAAATGGAGAAATAGGCTTTACTAGCAATCTTCCAATTATTCTTTCTGAGCCAGAAGATTCACCTGCTACAGTGGTAAGTAAACATTTTTATATTGTCCCTTGATATGGAAAAGTTATTTGGAGAAAGCAGTTTGCTATATGCACTGTAACGTTTGAAAGTTAATGTGAGAAAAATCCTTCCTCCAAGTTCTATCTTATCCCAATTATTCTCCTGCTTTAAAAAACCAAAAAAAGCAAAAAATTCCTAGCAAGATTAATGTGTTAGTAATCAGAAAAGTGTGGTTGAACTATGCTTTCTCTGTAAGCTTCTAGAACTGGTTAGGTCTTGATGCTCACATGGAGCAAAAGATGCTGCAGACAGTTTAATTTCTTTCACCAGTGCAAAGGCACTCATGTAGAGTCGGACTGCTACTGCTCCCAAATTTCATGGAAGTATCTGTGTATTTTATTGTTGATTTACATGTGAATATATAATTTGGCTTGCTGGGTCTGTTTTCTAATAAATATGCTTTTTTTCATTTCTCAGCACCTAAAAAAGCGTTTTCAAAAGCATTTTCATCCAAATGCTGTAATCCCAGCCAGAGAAACTCTTTATAAAATATCTTTTCTTACATTTTCCCTTTTTCCCCCTACTTGTCTTAACTGAAATCTTCCCTCAAATCCTGAATCAGCAAAATTGCTTTTCATCCTCAGAACAAAACTGCTGGTTTCCTTAAGCAGAGTACAGGCTGGAACTGTACTATAAGAACCAGAGTAAATTATGTAAATTATGTCTGTATGTGGTGGGCTCAGGTTAAATCGGTCATACAAGGTTTTTTGTGTTTATGGGTGCTAAGTGATTTGTCATATTAACAGTCTGCTACCCCCACTAAGTATATGTAAGTCCAAGTATATTATGGACAGATGATTGAAAAGATAAGATTCAGTATATATTTTCACTGATATACCATCTTTGATTTCATATCTTACACATAGGTATAATTAAAAGACCCAAGGTGAACATTTTGAGGCTCATACTCAAACAGTAGTTTGCAAAGGGTTAATTTTTTTGCATCTAGTTTTGCAAGTCGCAGCAGACTCACATGTTTTACAGGTTTCCATTGCATTGCATCGAGATGGGACTGATGGTCAAGCAACAGTGTTTTGGAGTTTGAAACCCTCTGGTCCTAATCACAAGGCAGTAACACAGGATGATATAAGTCCTTTTAATGGCTCTGTTGTTTTCTTATCTGGACAAAGTGATACTACAATCAACATTACTATTAAAGCTGATGATATACCTGAAGTGAATGAAACCGTGTTGCTAGTTTTGGACAGGTATCGTATCCTTATCTTTATTTATATGTATCACTTGTAACAATCAGTCTATATATAACAAATTGGCACAGTATTAATTATGAGGTGTTGCCTCCATTGTGTTGATAAGTGTGAGAAATATTGGGGCCTTGATTCAGACTGTGTATGAAATCTTCTTTGACTTGTGACCAATGTAAGAAGCCATGTTGTGCTTATTATCTAACGACTTAGTTTTGTTTATATTTTGATTAAAATTATGTATGCTACTAAAAAAGTTCACTTAGCTTTGATCTTTAGTTATAGCTCTTGATTACAACATTTATATTTTCAGAAAAATAATATTTAGTGAGATAATGGGGAAAACTGTAATGAATAGTAAGGAAAGCAATACATAACTGTGTTTTTCTCAGAAGAGGTTTATAGTCAGGATGTTGTTGCAGAATTAGATTCTTCCATCATGACTGCTGGCTTCCAAAATAGGCCAGTGTGACTATTACCACGTGTCTGAGCTACAAAGGGAGCAGTGGTGTTTCTGAAGCACAGTGTGATAGTTGCCCTTCTGTGTGACATCAGGATTACAGCATAATTAAGGCTGTTTAGAGGCCTCAGGAGATTTTATTATCTGCATGTGAACACTACTCAGAATACTTGAATTATTTCATACCCAGGAGTCTTTTTGTTTTATTAGCAAGAGAATCTTGGCTGTTTCTTCAGTCCTGCTTCCAAAAACTCAGACGTCGATATAGTTTAGGAATATTACCACTTCTGCTAATAGCTCCTAATAATCTTAAGGCATATTTTTCCCATTTATTTTTCTGGAAACATGCTAAGAGAGGTCTGCCAGCTGCAATGTCTGCATTGAGCATCTACTACTTACACAGTCCTTAACTTATGCAGAAGTATCCTTGTCATATATAAGGAGTACAGACTAGCTCTTGGGAACTTTAACACCAGATACTCATGTAGATTACGTATTAGCAAACCAGAAACCAGCTCCTCAAACTGCTGCTGACCCTGTTTTTTGAGCACTGTTATATCACACAGGAAAGATGCTATTCCATTTCAGGATTGATCTGCTTCCGTAAAAGCTGGCTGGTGGATACATCTAGTGCAGAATGAATTATTTCATTCTCTTTTGGATACTCGCTGTGTTGAAAAGATAGTCCTGTTCAAGACAAAAAAAAAATGGAAACTATTACAAGCAGTTCTCTGTTTTTCTTCTGCAGATGAAACTGGTTTGCCTGAAGGTTTATTGAGTCTGTGGCACAAACAAAGAAACTAAGATTAGAAATAATGATTGAAGTTGTGAAGAAGTTGTGTAACGTGGCCAAAATGCTGAAGTGGAAGGATAGGAGACAAATAAGTACATAGAGCAAGTGGGCAGTATAAAAGATTAACTTTTTAATATTGGACAGCTCTATAGTATGTGTAACTACAGCTTTTTACCACTTACGCTGAGTAGTAACCTCATGCCTTGAATATTATGTTGAACAGGGGATCAAATTGGCAGGTGAACAAGCCCAACCACTGTTCTGCTTTTGCTATGTCTGGTGGGAGTAGCAGGTTCTATTGATCATGAAGTGGCTGGTAAAAATTGTGCCAGCAGTAAGCAGCTTTCCCACACTTGGCAAGGTCAGAGAGTGAAGTAAGGAACAGGTTGTCTGGCCAGGAAAAAGAAGTAAATAAGGAGGAGATAAAATCTGAACTTTTCTCTAGACCTGGATAGTGTCCCTCAAGGCTATGAGTGAAATTTGGCAACTTTAATGTGAGCAGAAGCCAAGAATGAAATGGCTGCAAAGATCATCTTTTCAATAGTGGAGATGACCCTTCAAAGCAGGGGTGAATGATACTGGCAGGGTGACGTATGTAAGTTTTTGGTATTGCCTTCTCCACAGTTTGTGTTTTCTGGATGAACAGAAGATTTCAGTTTCCACGACTGGCATCCAGCACCTCACAGCAGTAGCGAATTACCATGAAAACAAAGATGCACTGTGATGTGGATGTGCTTGCACTGTTCGATAAACTGTAACATAAGTCAGTAGAAAAATAGAACATGTACAGATTTTAATGAAACTATAGACATAGAAATATGTCCACAAGCATTCTATTTGTTGCAATTAGTAATAGCATGGGCAAGATAATACAAAAATTAGTTCTAACAGGGATGCATAATTTACAACTCAGTGATGTTGTTAAGGTAGTTTATGTTTTAAATGAGCTTTGATTGTACCCATAATTACAAAAGAAACCTTCCAAGCCATTAAAAATAGTAATTTCCTTCCTTGCTCTATGGCCACCATCTCTAGGCCCTGGATATTAGAAATAATTATGAGTACTGTCCACAAAATGGAGGCCAATGTATATCATGAAGAATATGCTTCCACAGAAGACAGATGAGCCATAAAGAAGCAAGATAATCCTGTACCTGCTGAAGCTTCTTCACATTTTCTTTCTTTAGGACCCGCTTCAGTTTGAATGCCTGCCCATATCTGAATAGGCCTGAATTGAGGCTAAACGTAAATAAAGCCAGAGGTCTGTAGTGAAACCTAATTGTCATTTTTAACTTTTGCACAAGAAATTCTGCTATTGGCAGTTATCATCCCCCCAATGCAAATACTCAGCTGTAAATTTGGCACTTGGCACAGATGAAGGACCAGGACCCTCACAGCACATGGGTTGTGTTTGTTCTCTTAAATAAATGGTGCTGAGAGTGAAAACCTCTGGACTTTAGATTCTGGAAACAACAATGAATTTATTTTTATTTTTATTTTGGGAAAATTAAAATCCAGGAACAGTTCAGTGTTTAAATAGTCTTTATGCTCACAATCTTTTGGCCATGACTCACATAAATTAAGATTCCAGAACAGATCCATGTACATATGTAGGTATCTAATTTATATATATGACATATGTTAAATGAAGCAAAATTAATGCAATGTAATGTGGAGATTTTTATAGTTCTAGTGACTTCTGTGACAGGATGCAGGCTGAGGTACTTAACTCCTTCTTTGTAAGTCTTCCGCAGTAAGACCAGTTATTCTCAGGGCAACTGATCCCCTGAGCTGGTAGACAAGGTTGGAGAGCAGAATAGAACCCCTGAAATCCAGGAGGAAGTAGTTAGTGACTGGCAGAGCTATTTAGATGGTCACAATTCTATGGGACTGGATACATGCATCCTAGGGTAATGAAGGAGCTGTTGTAAGAGCTCTCTAGGCCACTCTCCATCATTTATCGTCAGTCCTGGCTGACTGGGGAGGTCCCAGACAACTGGAGGTTGGCCAGTTTGATGCCCATCCCCAAGAAGGGCTGTAAGGAACCTTTGGGGAACTACAGGCCTGTCAGCCTGACCTTGGTGCCTGGCAAGGTTATGGAGCACATAATCCTGAGTGGGGTCACATGGCACCTACAGGATGGCTGGGGGATCAGACCCAGTGAGCATGGATTTAGGAGGGGCAGGTCCTTCCTGACCAACCTGATCACCTTTTATGATCAGGTTACCTGCCTGAGGGGTTGGGGGAAGGCTGTGGATGTTGTCTGCCTGGACTTCAGTGAAGTCTTTGACACTGTCTCCCACAGCATACTCCTGGAGAAGCTGTCAGCTCACAGCTGGGATGCGTGTACTCTTTGCTGTTTTAAGAACTGGGTGGGTGGATGGGCCCAGAAAGTGGTGGTCCATAGTGCTGCATCCAGTTGGCAGCCAGTCACTGGTGGTGTCCCCCAGGGATCAGTGTTTGGCCCTGTTCCTGTTTAATATCTTTATTGATGGTCTAGATGAGGGAATTTACCCTTAATAAATTTGTGTATGACACCAAGTTGTACAGAAGTGCTGATCTGCTGGAGGCTAGGAGGGCTCTGCAGAGGGACTTGGACAGGCTGGGTTGATGGACTGACACCAGTGGCATGAGGTTCAACAAGACCAAGTGCCAGATCCTCCACTTGGGTCACAACAACCCTATGCAGAGCTACAGGCTGGGGAAGAGTGGCTGGAAAGTGGCCCAGTGGAGGAGGACACCTTTTCTGAGATACTTGATAGAAGAAAGTCTTTTAGAGAAGTATGTTTTTGAGACTAACAATAACACAAATTCACAGTTCCTGAATTGTGGGGCTCAAAACTAAACATAGCACTTGATCCAAACCTATGTTTTGCATTTACACTAAAAAAAAAAAAATTCTAATTTTACACAAGGCATTTTTGTATTTAAGAGATTACTTAATGATAAAAAAGCTTGCAAATCATGGAAGACCTATTTAAAGCATTGCGTACTTTCTATATTATATATGCCTTAATTCAGGGCGTAAGTAAAGCTGCTTAATGGAGTTTGCAATATTTTTCTAACTTGGGAATTTCCTGTGGTTAGTGCCTATTTCAAAACTATATATTTTTTTTTTGAGTAAATTTTCCATGAAGAAATATGTATGATGCTATAAGAATTAAGTCTTTCAGTGTAAAATGTTGGCTTTTACTTCAAAAGTAAAAGCCTTGGTCAGATCTTGTTTTGATAGGGAAAAAGCTATTTGAAACTGTTAGTAGAATGTTTATATGAGTGTTACTGGACACCTGCTGCCAGCTTTCATTACTTTTCAAAGTAGTAACACCATATCTCTTCTGCTGTGAGCAACTTAAGTTAAAACGGTCCCCAAAATCAAATAAATTGTGGATTAAACCTGGAGAGAAGGTGTTCCCTCTGATGAGAAACACTGTGGAATTTATAATGTGGCCAATCCTCCTTGAATACTATTCTTTAAAGCTAGGTCACTAAATAAGTCAGTAGATAATCCTGAAAGAATTGAAGAAGTAGTGAACACAAATCTAGGAAGCAAATTGAGTAACATTCCACAGGAAGTTTGAATGCACTTTTTCTGACATACCTGATAGAAGAGAAAGATTTTAGAGAAGTGTGTTTTTAAGAGTAACATTAATACAAAGTCACAGTTGCAATTCAGTTTCTCATGGGCTTTTCAAAACATTCACTTTCTTCAGAATTCAAGTTCTTGGTTCACAGTTATCAAATTCAAACACATCTCTTAAAAATTACTATTTTATTTACAGTAGTACTTGTTTCCTAATTGCCATGTTATTTTAAAATCAGTCAAAAATCTTCTTTCTGTTATGTTATAGTACTATGCATTTAAAAAAGTGAGGAAACATTTTGAAGCTTCTCTTAGTTGTCCTAATTAATCTGTAGTTCTTGCTAAGTAATAATTAAGGTATTTTTAAAAAAGAACTTCTGTGATAATTAGTGTTTTCAGATGAGATTTGTCATACGGGAAGTGGAGGCAGCCTTCAGTCCATAAGGCAAGGTTGTGATAGTGGGGCAGGTTAAGCCAGGAACACATGTCAAGCTTAGATGATTGTCACCAGGATCAGGCACAGCTCAGTGATTGCAATGCAGGTCCACAGCAAGAAGAAAAATCCAAGGTTGAGCCAGGAAGTCACTTGATGGATCCTTGTCCAGGGTTGATATGAAACTTTGTGTATGTGTACCTCAGAATGTAGATACAAGGGATCCTTTTGTGTTCATTGCGCATGTAATGGCAAATCTGAGTTGGAAGCCCATACCTTGGCGCTTTTCTTCCATTTTGCATAGGCTGTTCTATCATGGAATCACAAAATAAGCAAAATTGGAAGGAACCCATCGGGATCGTCAAGTGCAACTCCTGGGCCTGCATAGGACACCCAAGCATCACACCATGGTCCTGAGAGCATTGTCCAAACACTTCTTGAGCTCTGTCAGGCTGGTGCTGTGACCACTGCTGTGGGGAGTCTGTTTAGTGCCCAAACACCATCTGCTCTTTTTGAATAGTAACCACCACTTAATATGTCAGAGCACTGGTAGCAACCTGGCCGGTCATGCAGGGAAAACATGGTCAGATCTATCAATCAGTCAGTCAATCAAGTGACCCTAATTTTGAAAATGGTGCTTGGCTGGAAAAAAAAATATGAAATAACAGGGGTTTTAGCAGTGGATGGGCAGAATCTGACTAGCTGCTTTCTAACTTCCAAGTTTTCAAGATTCTGATCTGATTTACAGGGTGACTGTTAAAAGGTAGGAAGTATTTCCAGTCTTGTCAGTCCTTTCAAAGTATGCCTGGAGATCCTCTAAGTACCTCCTTATGGTACCTTGGGACTGTGTAATTTCTGCTACCACTTGGATTTCTGTAGAGCTGCCCTTGTCCATTACAACATGATCCTAGATTCTAGCACGACTCCTCAGTTAACAGGCCCTTTTTTGTCTGAGCTCTGTTTGGACTGGTGCAGTGTGACTTCATGAAGATTAAAGAGATGCTATATCTGGCATGTCCTTTTACTTTCTGATGATTGTGTCTTAACCACTTAAGCTTGTACATACATACCGAAAACCCACTTGATATAATGGTTCATTTGTATTCTCTGCTGTGAAATATATTACCAACAGTTTAGTGATATAATTAAATTTTAGCCTTAAGAGCAATATAAGGAAAATTTAGCATACATTTTAGCTCTGGAATTTTCACCTTGATTTTTCAAATTGTATTAATGCTTGATGATTTTGGGAAACTTGCATATCTTTCTGAAGGAAGAGAGAATGTCTTAATATATAGTATTTAAAATGAAGCCATTGGAAATCACTGAGAAATTTCTGTTAAATCAGATCTGCTATTTGCTTTATTACCTCAGAATTTTGAGTGAACTCTTATATCTGTTGAATTCTGAATCTGAATTCTTTTTGAATTCAAGATGTCACTTTATAAATGTTTTTTTAATATGTTACACAATTTTAATAGTAGATACATGTTTTATATTAAATATATACTTATTTTAGATTAAGAAAATAATCTATACATACTTTAATGAAATGATGTATTTATTATTGCGGAATAATGTCCTTTCATCTGACTTGATGTGATAGTTTTGTTATATGTGCTTATTTTCCTATTTCCATTTTCTTTTCTTGCTTTTTTGGGGGGTGGGGTTTGTTTTCTTTTTGTTGGTATTTTATTCTGGTAATCTGATTAAATCTGAAAAATTGTCAAAAATAAAGTTTTATGTGATTTTGTGCTAAAGTAGCTTTTGATATGTATGTGTTATAACTCCCAGTGTACTTACCTGTTTTTATCATTACTGTGTGAGATTGATGAAATAACACATAATGGAGGCATGGTGATTTTTTTTTTTTTTT